>JARYGA010046048.1:0-82300 GCA_030545235.1 Helianthus tuberosus | reverse complement strand
TTGGTGGTTTTAGCGGGAGAGAAATATTTGTAGAGAATTTTTTGGGAAAAATCATCCCAAGTGTGTACAGACCCACTTAGGAGGGTGTTTAACCAAGCTTTTGCTCGGCCTTTGAGGGAAAAAGGGAACATATGGAGCCTAACGACATTGCTAAAGGCTCCGTTGATCCGGAAGGTGTCACATATTTCCAAGAAGTTGGTAATATGTAAATGGGAATCTTCATCTGCTAGGCCATGGAAAGTGGTAGAATTTGGAGCATTTGGATAAGGTGTGGTTGAAGCTCAAAGTTATTAGCATCGACATTAGGAGGGTTAATAATTGCTCCAAGATTACTGACCGTAGGATGTAGGTAATCCATGAGAGTGCGTTGATCCGCCATAGGGGGGTTTTAGATCGAGGCTTTTTATTTGTTTTTGGCTTTATGGCGTTTTCTTAAAAAGCGCTCGGGTTCGTCAAGCGGTACTTTTATGTCTTTGTCGGAGGTGGAGGTCATGCACCAAACTGTATTCCTGCGAATTATACAGAATTGTGTGATTTTCTACGAACAAAAACAAAAAGAAAGCCTGATCAGAAGGGTTGCACGACCCCATACTGTGGCTGGCACGACCCGTGCTGCTGGGAAAACTTTTTGTTTTCAGGTTCCCAGTACTGTAAGTTCAACACAGCTCCGTGCTCCTGTAACACGGCCCCGTGCTCCTGTAACACGGCCCCGTGTCAAGTGTTCCAGTAACAAGCAGATTTTCCCAGATACTGCAGATTTAACACGGCCCGTGTTGATCCCACACAGCCCCGTGTTAAATATGCAGAAAGCGGAATTTTAAGAGAAAAAGAAGAAAAATAAAAAGAAAAGATAGAAAATGATTAGGAAGTTAATATTAAGCTTTCTTAAAATCCTTGTGTCCCCGGCAATGGCGCCAAAAACTTGACGTGCGTGCGGGTGTGTATATTTTTAGTTATATTTTTAGCTCTTTTGACTCGTCGATTTCAAGTTTTAAATTTATAAGACATGATATTCCAATATCACTCTACACACACGCTAGGGCAAGTATACCAATCGCGGACATAGTATAGTGATGGCAAGATACCGAGGTCGTCCAAGGACACAAGAGGTTTTAATACTGGCTTATCGTCAACGTCTAATCGAACCAAACTTTTAGAAAAGATTTTTAAACCAATAAAAAGATAAAAACAGAAAATAAAAATAAAATAAAAATGATAGACAAGAAAGAATCACTTGGATCCGACTTATCTTTCATGTACTCTTTTGATGATTTTCGCACTTTGCACATTTTAAGAGATTATCTTAGTTATAGTAGTAGGCCCCTTTTTTGAAGTCGGCGTTACCCTCAACCTAGTGGTTTGAGTCAGCAAGGATACAATCCCTCTAGGTCAGAATATTGAAAGACAATTAAGTAAGTTATTAATGCAAAATGTGATGGGCCCCCTTACGGGCAGCTAGCACCCTCAACCCGTTGGTCTGAGTCAGCAGGGATATAGTCCTCGCGGGGTTGGTTTAAAGTTTTAATAGTGTATGAATAAGGGGTGCAAATGATTTCTTACTCTCAGTCGGGCCAGTCATTCCCGGCCAATCCATGGAGTAGTACTAAACTTGCACCTGGTTCTCGCATGATCTATACACTGAACGAGACATAGAATTATCCAACCACTCTTCTAACCCCCTTCCAAGTAGTTAACATGCTTTATATAGACCGTAAAGACATGAATATGTGAATAAATGACATATGAAGAATGGTTGAATAAATTCGCCTTCAATATAAAAAACTAATTACTAAAGTCATTAATACATACCCAATTAAAAAGTAGCCAAAGATTGGAAATCATAAAAGAAATACACAAAAGATATGTCCTCACCAAGTGATGTAGGAATTTAGTCAAGCATGGCCTTTGTTTGACAAAGATTCTTACGACCAATCTTGGATCCTGAGACTACACGCACACTCTAAAGATGGGAAAATAGATGATGGTGGTGGATGATGGTGTTGTAGTGGTGGCAAGTGAGAGAGAAGTGGCTTGCCAAGGGATGAGTTGAAATGGAACCAGGCACTTATATTTATAGATGTCTTCAGAAGCTTCAGCACAACCCATGCCCGGCAGGCACGGCCCCATGCCCATCTCTCTCTTCCTCTTTAACTGCTTGTCAGATGTTGTACTATCACGGCCCCGTGTGTCAACGGCATGACCCGTGGCCAAAGTACTTGTTGTACTATCGCAGATTCTGGAAATCTTGAGTTAACCACGCCCTGTGTTGGCTTAACACGGGCTCGTGTTGGCTGCCATTTTTGTCTTTTGTAGTTGTCATTTTTTTCTACCCATCATCCAAATTTAGACACGGCCCGTGTCTGCTGGACACGGCCCGTGTCAGCCTTCTGTTCTTGCTATTTTGAGGTTTGGATGTAAATCGGGGCTTGGCGAGCTGCGACAATTCTTTCTTCTTTACATTTATGTTGGATTTTGCCGTCTTTTTGCTTCTTTTGCAAACTTAAGCTCTTTTAACCCTGAAAATCCAAAAGTAAAAAAAAAAACACGAGTTTTTTTTTCCAACATTAGTAATAAAAAAAATGTTGCTTTTACGCCGTATTTGATACAATTTATATGTTGTATTTTAATCACATCAAATACCCCCACACTTTAATCTTGGCTTGTCCTCAAGAAAAACTCTATTACATGGCTTACACACCCAAACAAAATAGGTAGACGAGAAGGTTTTGGTCCTATCTTTAGAGTGTCGGGAATCCGAGTTTTAAATTTATTTTGTTTTTATTTTATTTACAATCCTATTCGTCATGATTTATTTAAAACACAATTTAAGAAAATCATTTACTTTGGGCATAACATGCCTTCATAAAATTCTATTTAGTTATATACAAATTTACACACCTGACAAGTGGTCACTCAACACTTGGCCAATATTAAGTGAAACGCGAGTGCCCGCTTTGGAACTCACTCCTACCATAGGCTTGGCAATCGATCAAACCTCCTCCTTTTGACGTTAAATCCTTATAAATTTCAAGAGGACTTTGAAGGGTAGGTGGTGGTAAGTTTTATTCAGAAAAAGGGTGAAAAATGTAAATTATCAGTTTTCTGTTGCTTTTTGGCTTAGCAAAAAAAATACTTTGGCATATTTTCCCAATTTTTCTGATTTTTTTTTGGTTGCCAAAGTTGAAACTGAGCCGAAATCGTAATTTCATAACCGATAAGTTTACAAAAATGAAAGATGAAAAATGAAAAATGAAAAGGGTAGTTTTTGTGGGGTTTGAAATGATAAGGTTTTAAGGTCTAAGTGGTTTAAATAGGGGGGTGTTTTTAGATAAAGCAAAGAAAATAAAAGTTTTGTTTTAAAAAAAGGGTTTGTCCTAATGGCTCTATCATTTACTTACTTAGGTTTTTGTCGGTAAGGACTTGGAACGCATCGTATTGTCAAATTATAGATTCTTGAGAACCAAACGGGCTATTCACACAAGAAACGGAAATTGAGCAATTAGTATAGATATATATTTGTATGCTCGGTAATGGCTCAAAACTCACTTTTGTGGGAAAAAGGGTTGTAGTGTCAAAATGTATATTTATCACGACGCTATCGGTTGCAAATTCGTAAAAAACATAATTTTTAGAACTTGTTTACCCAACTAAACCTAAGATAAGTAAAAAAAATGAAAAGAAAATTTTTGAAAAAGTTTGGGGTGTTTAGCAGTTAAATTATACGTTTTTCATCTTTCATTTTTGTAAATCCTTGAACCTTAAAAACCTTTTCATTTCAAACCCACAAAAACTACCCTTTTCACTTTTAATCTTTCATTTTTGTAAACTTATCGGTTATGAAATTACGATTTTGGCTTAGTTTCAACTTTGGCAACAACAAAAAAAATAACAAAAATTGGAAAATATGCCAAAGTATTTTTTGCTAAGCCAAAAAGTAATAGAAAAACCGATAATTTACATTTTTCACCCTTTTTCCGAATAAAACTTACCAAACACGAACCACCACCTACCCTTCAAAGTCCTCTTGATGTTTATAAGGATTTAACGTCAAAAGTAGGAGGTCTGATCGATTGTCAAGCCTATGGTAGGAGTGAGTTCCAAAGCGGGCACGAACGTTTCACTTAATATTGGCCGAGTGTTGAGTGACCACTTGTGAGGTGTGTAAATTTTTATATAACTAAACAGAATTTTATAAAGGCATGTTATGCCCAAAGTAAATAATTTTTCTTAAATTATGTTTTAAATAAATCATGACGAATAAGATTGCAAATAAAATAAAAACAAAATAAATTATACAAACGATTCAAGGTTTTTATTATCCCCCTACACTTAATTATACGTTGTCCCCAATGTGTCTCAAAAATGATTTATTTTGGAAAAATGTGTAAAAAATATGAAAATAACAAAATTTTTTTGTTACTGGCACTTGAAGCACGGGGGCGTGCTATGGGGACATGACCCCGTGTCCAAAGTGCCAGTATCAAATAAAATCAGAAGACTTACAGTGGGGTGGCCACGGGGGCGTGCTAGGTGAGCACTGTCTGTGCCACCTTCTGGCAGAAGAATTTTTGACAACAGTAAGAAGGGCACGGGGGCGTGCTGGGTGAGCACGACCCCATGCTGCAGCCACTGTTTTGCAGAAAATGAGTCGGGAAGCTCCTGTTTTACGTGCATAGGTTCCATTTAATCATCCATCTTCCTCTATTGAGCGTGTCTTACTCCTACAAAGCTAAATACTCAAAAGAAAACATTAAACTAAATATTAAACTAAGATTAAACTAAATTTTAAACTAAGATTAAACTACTAAACTAATAGATAGTCCATGGAATGCCTCCATGATGCGCCACGTTTATAAGGGTCCTTGGCTACACCCAAAGTCGGTCAAATGTTACCCACGCGAGATGACTCACATCCCGAGTTGTAGCATTGCAATGCGTCGTTTAAGCTTGAGTCAACTGCGTTGAGGTATTTGACCAGATCATCCTCCGCTCGTTGGCCAACTTCAAACTTGATCTCTTTTTCACCAACCCTCAATGTTAGTTGTCCTTCGCTCATGTCTACCCTAGCTCGTGCGGTGGCAAGAAAGGGTCGTCCTAGTATGAGCGAAATTTCGGTGTCTTCTACCATGTCTAGAATAACAAAGTCGGCAGGAAAAACAAATTCTTACACCTTTACCACTAAATTTGCTATGACACCTTGAGAGTATTTTACCGACCGGTCCGCAAGTTGGATGCTCATTCTTGTAGGATGTGGTTTACCCAATCCTAGTCGGTTAAACATAGAGGCCTGCATTAAGTTAATGCTAGCCCCCAAGTCAGCTAGTGCATTGCTTATTGGCGACCCACTAATAAAGCAAGGAATGGTGAAGCTTCCGGGATCAATCTTCTTTTGGGGGAGCTTGTTGAGGAGTGCTGCCGAGCATTCTTCACTAATACTGTGTTCCAGAGTTTACTAACGGAAGGAAAGGAAAGGAAACAAAAAGAAACTAAAAATATTTTGTGTTCCAGAGTTTCATTTAAGGAAGGAAAAGAAAGGTAAATAAAACATGTCGTGTTCCCGAGTTTCATTTAAGGAAGGAAATGAAAGGAAAACTAGGCTAAATTCTTTAATTTTTCTTTCCTTCTGATTTGGGAGGAAACGGTGGGAAAGACATCTTTTTTTTCCTTTCTCGTCCTTTCCTTTCTCACTTTTAGTTTCTTTTGTTATCCCTCATTAAGTTAACTCGGGAACAGAGCGTAAGGGTGACTTGTTGGATGGTTTCAATCTTCCTTTTGTGATTGAGGAAGTCTCTCATGAACTTGGAATACTTTGGCATTTGAGTGAGGACTTCTACAAAAGGAAGAATGATGTGGAGTTGTTTAAGCAAGCTCACGAACTTAGTGAATTGTTCGTCGGTCTTTTGCTGAAGTAAACGACCGGGGTAAGGGACCGGAGGTGGTTTGGTTGTGTCGGTGTTTTGGGGTTGAGTATTTTCTTGGTTATTGTCGGTGGGTGTTTTAGCGTGGAGTGGGTCAGTTTGTTGTGGGGTTCGCTCACTCCCGGGTCCTACCTTCTAGCTTAAATGCAAAGAAAATAGAGGTAACAAAATCTGAGCAGGTATATACCATTTATGACTAAGCATCACTTTCACTATAAATAACTACCACTTAGAGATCTTCACCAGTCACTTTCACATACAAGAAGAACTCTAAAATCTCTTCATCTTCTTCCACATTCACAAAAATGGCTAGGATCAGTGCAAACCTCTTTCCACTACCACTTCATCCAAATCGCAACTTAAGGGTCCGCACAAACCTTGATGGACCAGCATGGGAAGGATGCAGCATCATCCTTGCCGTGCTCATGCAAAACCCTATAGCCTATGCCTCGTCCGCACACATCATGGTCGATCCAGACATTTTGCAGCAGTTCTGGAAGGAAGCAGACTCCTCCTCCACAATGGAAGGCTAACTTCTGTAGGAAGTTGGGTACTGGGGAAGCCGATCATCCTCACGGAGGATGTTATCATAGAGGTATTAAACCTCAAAGATAACAACAATGTTCTCTCTTTTACCAGAGAACAGATCGACAATACCCTAACCCAGATGGGGTATAATGTGGAGAATCCAAACAGACCAATCTCCAAGTCTGGATTTCTCAAGCCATGGCAGTATCTGGTAACTCAGCTTGGGGTATGCTTTTCAAAGAAGACTATAAACTACCATGAAATCTCCTACAGGTTGATGGAACCCATGCATGCTATTGTGCAAGAGGTTCCATACAATTTCTCTCATTATCTAATGAAAGATCTTACCAGCAACCTATGGTCTAGCAGACCTTTTCTAGTTTATCCTCGTTTCATGATGAAGGTAATCACTAGGCAGCTAGAATTTCGAGGTATTCCTGCATGGTATCCCAGATCTGAGGTGGTACTTCAAGAGAATATTCGTAACTCTCTTCTTGTACCAACTGGTAACAATACACGACCTGTCACCCATCTTTGGTTGTTTGCATAGCTGATCTTTGGAGTAGATTAGATGTTGTCTTGTTTTTGTAATTATTTTGTTTTTATTTTTTTGTTAACTTAGTAAAGTTTATATTATGTCTTTATATGCGTTCATTCTGTTGATTTTGTTAGGGGGGGGGGGGGGAGGAAAAAGGGTACAAACACATGATAAAACAAAAGGGGATAAATAAAAAAAGTAACTTATGTTTATCAGAAATAAAAATTTGACATAAAACTTAAGTTTCTAATAAAAAAAAGTTGACTTCAGGTAAAATCTGATGAAAGAACCCCTGAATCTGATAAAACTGTTTTTGCTAAAAATGCTGAAATAATAAGACAAAATCTGGTCAGTTAATCTTCAAAAAGGAATGATAATGATGAAATGATATAAAAACTGTGTGAAATTTTAGAAAACAATACTCATGACAATCATATTTTGAAAAAAAATTACAAAATATTCCTTGAAGAAAAGAACAAAGGACTTGGACTTCCACCAAAAAAGCATGACAAAGTAATATCTCTGATCTCTACTCATTCCCTCTCATCTAAAAAAAAAAAAAAAGAACACTCTATCAAGGGGGAACTTTCAAATCTGATGAAACTTCAATGAAGATATCATCAGAAATCATGTTTCAATACACCAGAAACATTGGGTATGTTTTCTGATGACGTCATAAGAAAGAATTTTTGACTTTCAAAAAGGGGGAAGAATGTCAGCTTCCACAAGGAAAAGAAGGAAGCCTTCATACAAATACTTGAAAGTGTGGGGGTGCCTAGTAAAGGTGATTGTACCACCTCCTAAGGCTCTTACGATAGGACCCAAAACTATTGATTGCATCTTCATTAGGTATGCGCATCAAAGTAGTGCACATCGCTTTCTTGTACATAAGTCCAAGAATCCAGATGTACACGAACACATTATCATGGAGGTGAATCCTAACGTTGTTTCGTACTTTGAAAATGTGTTTCCTTTGAGAGGACAAACACATGCAACGTCATCAACACCTAATTTTGAAGTAGGTGAAAGATCATCTACACCAGTTGATGAGGTAATTCATGACAAAACACATGAACGACCTGAGGTTGACGAGGGTGATCGTAGGCGAAGCAAAAGGCCAAGGGTTGGAAAATCCTTCGGTCCAGACTTCTTTAGCTATATGGTTGAGGGCTAGCCCAATACATATCACGAAGTGGTTTCCTCTTCAGAACGACCTCAATGGAAAGAAGCAATAAAGAACGAAATTGATTCTATATTGCAAAATCATACTTGGGAGTTAGTAGATCTTCTACCTGGTTGCAAACCACTTGGATATCGTTGGATATTCAAAAGGAAGATGAAAACTGATGGAAGTATTGATAAATACAAGGCTAGGTTGGTGATTAAAGGATTTAGACAAAAGGAAGGTCTAGATTACTTTGATACCTACTCTCCTGTGACACTCATAACCTCCATAAGATTGGTTATTGCTATAGCGGCTTTAAGAAATTTGGAAGTTCACCAAATGGATGTTAAAACCGCATTTCTAAATGGCGATTTAGAAGAAGAGATTTACATGGAGTAACCTGAAGGTTTCTCTGCCCCAGGTCAAGAGGGTAAAGTATGTAAACTTGTCAAGTCTTTGTATGGCTTGAAGCAAGCTCCAAAACAGTGGCACCAAAAATTTGATCATGGCATGATTGACAATGGTTTCAAAATAAATGAGTGCGACAAATGTGTCTATTTCAAATACACAAATGAAGGTTATGTGATCTTATGTCTTTATGGAGATGATATGCTTATCATTGGGAGTAATGATAAAATGATCAAAGCTACTAAAAACATGTTGAAAGCGAGATTTGACATGAAAGACATGGATTTAGCGGATGTGATTCTTGGAGTAAAGATCATAAGAACCCAAGATGGTCTTGTGTTAAGTCAATCTCACTATGTGGATAAGATTCTTGAAAAATTCAACTCGGGAGATACAAGTGTAGCTCGAACTCCAGTTGATACCTCCCAGCATCTAACGAAAAATAGAGGAGAGGGAGTTGCTCAATTACAGTACTCAAGATTAGTGGCAGTATTATGTATCTAGTGACCTGTACTAGACCCAAATTGGCTTACGCGGTGAGTAGGCTAAGTAGATATACTAGTAATCCAAGTCATGAACATTGGAAAAGTATAACAAGGGTGCTTAGATACATAAGATACACAAAAGACTATGGGCTGCATTATACACGACAACCAGTAGTGATCGAAGGATACACTGATGTAAACTGGATATCGGATAATAAAGATTCCAAATCAAAAAGTGGTTACGTGTTTACACTTGGAGGAGCGGCTATAGCTTGGAAGTCATCTAAGCAAACTGTCATAGCCAGATCCAAAATGGAATATGAATTTATCGCCTTGGATAAGTCAGGAGAGGAGGCGGAATGGCTACGTCAATCCGTGGAATATATTCCAAGATGGCCAAAGCCTTTGCCAACCATATGTATACATTGTGATAGCCAATCAGCGATTGGTAGAACTCAAAGCTCGATGTATAATGGCAGATCAAGGCATATTCGATGTAGACACAACACAGTACGGCGACTACTCTCAACGGGTGTTATCACAATTGACTATGTGAGATCAAAGGATAACTTTGCGGACCCGTTTACGAAAGGCTTAAGCAAATAGTTAGTTCAAATGTCGTCAATAGGAATGGGACTAAAGCCCGTGGTAAATGGGAATATGAGGGAAACCTAACTTAGTTGACTGGAGATCCGAAGATCTAAGTTCAATAGGACAACTTAATCATATTACCAAAGATGAGTCATTATGGGGGAGTACCCCAAACCAAATAAAAGGGAGTTACTTTCTTCCTAGTCCATTCCAATCATTGACATTGAAGTGAGGCTAAGTGTAACACCCTTGTTATTATTTTATAGGTTTTCGTATAAATAACGAAAATAAACATGTAATTACGATTAAGTATGCTTAGAAAATACATGTAATCTAAAACTTTTACAACTTAAAAGTTTTCAACATAATATAAACAATTTCGTCGTTTAAAAGTTATGACGTAACGCCGTGCGGAAGCTTTAATCTCGAGTGTTTAATTTTATCATGTTCGGTTCCTCATCGAGCTTGATCTTCATCCGGGCACTCTTGGCGATCACCTATAATCAAAACCAACTTAAAAGTTAGTTTTGATAGTTAAATAATCAGTATAAACAAGTTACATGGGTGAAACAACAACAAAATAATTTTTTTCCGGAACAGGGGGGCGTCGCGTGACGCCTAGCCCCTGTTTTCACAGACTGTTGTTTAACAGTTGCTGTACATTCTCAGCACGACTTAATTTCACGGAAACGGCCATAACTTCTTCGTTATTGGTCCGTTTTACCCGATTCTTTTTCCTACGTGTCTGTAATTAAATTCTCCATCTCATGGAGTTAAAATACAACCTCTAACTTCACAAAATTTTAGACTTCAAGCTTTCGGCTTGAAGTTCAATTACGACACTTTTTGACCCGTTCGCAGTTTCATCTAACAAACTTGTTTGTGGCCCTTGTTTCTTTTGTAAACATATTAATATGATTATTTCCTATTGTACAAGGTTCAATTCACGAGTTATTACACATTTTTAACCCGTTTCGCTATTACTTCTATTTTGACCCGTTAAGGGTATTTATGCACTAAGGCCCCATATCATCCCTTTTATACTTATCTTAAGGATTTAATCTATCAAAACACTTATTTCCAACCACCTTTAAAGGTCGTTTGACCGATTTACCCATCAAGGGCATTTTAGTCAACTTTAGCCCTTCATTGACGACGAAGGGCGTTTGCTACTAATTTGACCCAAAAATGTATGTTTAACCACAATCTTATTTATACGTACCTGGCTCGAGTCAACCTAGTGACCCGTTTCGACACCTTGCTTTTATTACCGATATTCTTATGGCGAGGCAATTACCCAAACTAATATTCGCCCCTGTAAACACATGACTTGACAACCACATTAGTTGATTCTGTCAAATGGCGTTATTCCCACCATTTGGCCCGTTCGACCTACATAACCCAACATTTTCATATGTAACTAAACATGGGTTTTTAATTACCAATTACACATCCGACCCATTTCGGATTTTCTCACTAGATCCCCCTTTTTTTTAAAGTCAATTTCTTATATTCTTTTAACCCATTCGGCTTACGCTATGGGTGTTCTTTGAAACTTATTTTACTTTAGTCGATACTTGACTAAATTTCCATTTTTACCCAATTTCCCATTACTAGTTACGCTATAAGGTAACTTTAAGAAAAACTCACTGGTTCTTAACCAATTCGTGACTAATTTACCGTTTTGCCTCTTTCATCATTAATCATGGTTTAAAACATTTTTATTGGTTCCGACTCATTTCGTTTCGTGTCGTGTCGGAACCCATGATTTGAACCTAATCCTTAATTGTATTCATCGCTTATAAAATAAACACATATACTACAAGTGGGTGTAAGTTTTACTTACCTCGCATCCGAAGTACGCTTTTTCCTTCTTATTTGCTTCGTTTGACCCGCTTCCTTTCCAAGCCTCCACCTAGCTTGTCAAGCGTCAAACTATCATCATAATTCGTAAGACGGTTAGTTTAGTCATTATTACATACGACTATTCCATCTTACGAATTCCATGTCGGAATTACTATTCGACTTCAACGTTGGTTTATTTGATTTTCGATAGTCAACTAACTTCAATCATATTATACGCACAATAAGTTCAATCAACATCACGTTTAGAACCCATATTATTCCGTATTACACGTAGTTAGTCAAGTTAGCCAATTACACGTTTCTTTCATAATTTCATTATGTCAACATTCATTCGGGCATTTTAACAAACACCTAATGTGCATAATTTTACATATTTACTAACTAGTTCATAACTAGTTATATTTACCAAGATTTACATCATCACATTCAAACCTCTAAGTCTAGTGTTCATGAACTACCTCAAGAACTTATATATCATACCTCAATATTCATCAGTCTTACATTCTAATCTGAGTGTTCATCATATTAACATAAAACCCACTTAGCACATAATAGGGTAATTACCAAATCCCTAGTTTTGACAACAATTCATCAAATTTTCTACTAGGGTTTGTTTCTAAACCAAGATATAATCACAATAACACTCATAGATTCAACATTCATTCCAGAATTTCGATTATGATTATTCATCATAATCTCAAAGTATCACCAAATAGCAAAATTTAACATACCTTGTGATCCCCATGACTAGGTGATCGTTTTTATGTATTCATGCAGTGATTTGAGTCTTGATTCGAGCTTCGATTTAGTCATTTAGTGTGAACTAGGGTTTTGCTCCTTGGAGCACCCTCCTGGTCGATCAGAAGAACACGCACACAATGTGTGTGTGTATATTTTTTTTTGTTTTAATAAAACAAGTTTCCCACTTGTCCATATTAGTCCCTCATGTTTTATTTTGATCAAATGAAGCTATATCTCACCATTAGTTACTTCATCACATGCTACTAACTAGGTTAATTACTCCTAGTTACTTTAAAGGGTTCGGGAAGTTATAACCCGTTATGTTTTAAGTTCCGTTAATTTGGCCTTTTTATATACTTCGTTTTCTCAAAGTATTTATTCCCCTTTTTAATTAATATTAGGTTTATTTATTTGAGTCCTAATATTTACCGGCTTAATTTTTTTTACCACTAACGGTATTTTACCCGTCTTTACTATTAACGTGGTTTGATTACCAAACCCGTTTTTGGGATGTTATAAGTCTACCCCCCCCCCTTAAAGAGGTTTCGTCCTCGGAACGTTGCTTACATAGTTCATCGAGTTCTAAACTCAATGCGTTTGACCTGAGTAATCTCTTAAGCATTACTCATAGTTTAACCAATTGTTAGTATTACCAGAAAAATTATGGTAATATCTTTTTGGTTACAGAACATCTACGTACCTCATACGACATAACGTAACTTGAAATAACGTAATTCCGTTATTTCTACTAGTTTAGTTAACTTAGCGATTTCCATCGCTTTTATATATTATTGAACTCTTGGTGAGTCCGTTACCTTGACCCGTTTAAAGGTCTTTAGTGAAATTTTTCACTTTTAGCAACTATTTCTTTTTGTTTTCAAATTCATTTATTCGGTTTAGTTACTCCGAATCCTCCGCTTACGAGCAGACCAAATTTCTCGATTTGAATTGCCGACCTTCACCAGTCTCACTAACTCGACTTATTAGTCCAGTTACTTTTTACCGCTCGCTTGGGTATAATGCGATTCTACTTCACATTACATTTCTCAACCGTGATCGTGTCGCATCATGTTTAATTTATATATCTACCTTTCATTTTTGAAAAGATCACTTTTTGAATATATCGTCTTGCGCCTATCAGCGTTTAGACTTGAATCTTTCATGCTTACTATTCAATTTCCTATCAGAATTTATATTTGTAAAAATGTTATTTCTTACTAAAACTGAATTTTAGTCTAACGTTTTTCTCTTTAACTATGTCAATTACTAATATCAAGGAAATTGACAACCCATAATTTATTGTTTTCTGTTCTCGTTTTACGCGGGGAATCGTAACAAGTTCCCTCACCTTACACTATTGACCCATAGGTTCCTTCACTTAACCTCGTAGGCTATTTCCTTAAGCTTTCATCTCTTTAAGACGAGGCCCTTATGATCCCTTTGCTTCAATTCATGACCCGTGGGTCATTTTGGCCCCGTAGACCTTTACACTAATTAGTATCCCGTAGGTTATGATGATCCCGTAGATCATCTTTTATTCTAGTCTTTATTCAACTGTCTATTTATACATATATAGCTTTAAAGCATCCTTTGTTATATTTGGAATCATTTAATTTTTTTTTTTTTTTGCTTTTGAACTTTAGTTGACCTTGACCGTAGTCTAAGCTTTCATTTGTTTACTTTCGGACTATCTTTCCGACTTTACGACTTCTAACGTCATTTACACGTCGGTTTGTCCTACGCTTACCGTTACCCGGTTCATAGTTATACTCCTTTACAACCCATTACCCGGGTCCTTCTATCTTATTGTTTTTAGCTTTCCGGTTTCACCGGTTTGCGTTTTCCTATTATATTAAGCGTTATTCCTTAATTGACTCGTTTGACTCATTTTGGGTGAATTTTCATCACTTATGAATGTCAAACTTCATTCTTTATTTGACCCGTCCAACTTTGAAATGGTTGAACGTAATTACCAAAATTTATGTTTGCTAAAATTCTTGTCATCTTTTAGTCATAACTCATATTCTGAGTCTTTTGACTTTCTATTTCGCGTTCCTGTTTCTCAGTCTACGCATGCGTTTAATTCCTTACCCATCAACCGGGTGTTTTACCGAAATCGTTATCATTGCACCCCCTTCTGGTATGCATTAAGACTTTGTTTCGATTTTAGTTGGTCATCTTAGCGAAATCCGTCGCTTTTATTCGACCATGTCTTTTATTCTTTACGTGACCACCATTGGCGGCCTCATTAATTATGAGTGACGATTATCATCATTATCCTTGCTTTACTACGACTAAAGTTAACAACCTTGATTATCTTTTTCGTGTGGGCAACACCTTTGTTTTTATGACCCGACGGTCATCTATACTTTGGTTTTATTTGCCCGTTTTGTTCACCATGGCCCTTTCGTCCAAGATGACTTATTTTCGTGAATTTTCTTTTGATCATTCATTTATATCATCATTTACATTAATCCTTGTCCCTTCTATCGGGCTCATTATTCTAATGTAATACGCTTCCGTCACCCGGCTGTGCGTTTACATTATTTTCAACTATTTTGTTCATTTGTTTCATTTGGGTACTTTTTAATTTGTCCCATTCACCCCGTCCTTACTACATCGGATGTAAATGTGTCCGCTATAAGAAGTTCATGGTATCATATGCCACTACTTACTTGGCCAGAGTAAGCGATTAACACATGACACGCATGACCTTTTTATAGTTTTCACATCACGCCCTATGTAAGTAATGCCTCTATTTGTTTCTCTTGGAAACAATATCCCGAATACATTTTCTATTCGGGGTTTTTCCAAGTTTTTAATCTACATATGCAACTTTCAATTTCTACATATTTGTTGCATATTACTATTTGTGCAATTATATTTAAAATGTGCACCTGGTAATGCTTGCCCTAACGGGCTTCTCTTGCCATTAGCCTTGTTCGCGACCGCTACGCGATTTAGGTCCTTGATGAGCATACACTTTGGACCGTTCCTCTGTCAAATCTGCGATTTGTTAAACTCTCGCTATCTTCATATGCGAGTGTCCTTCAACTAAAACATATAAAACAGTTAGTAATTTCGACATTAAGGGATGCCTGTATTATAATACAAGGCTTTTCTACTATACGCATCAACGCGTGTAATTTCGTTAACTATATCAATCATTTTAATTGGGGTAACGTGTATTACACGATAGCCCTATGTGTTGTTTTCAACACTTTAACATGCTAAACCATTACTATATACTTGTACTTACCGGAATTGCGATCAAGCCTCGAACCGAACACATTTTGTCAACAACCTTGAGCTCTGATTACCAACTTGTAACACCCTTGTTATTGTTTTATAGGTTTTCGTATAAATAACGAAAATAAACATGTAATTACGATTAAGTATGCTTAGAAAATACATGTAATCTAAAACTTTTACAACTTAAAAGTTTTCAACATAATATAAACAATTTCGTCGTTTAAAAGTTATGACGTAACGCCGTGCAGAATCTTTAATCTCGAGTGTTTAATTTTATCGTGTTCGGTTCCTCATCGAGCTTGATCTTCATCCGGGCACTCTTGGCAATCACCTATAATCAAAACCAACTTAAAAGTTAGTTTTGATAGTTAAATAATCAGTATAAACAAGTTACATGGGTGAAATAACAACAAAATATTTTTTTTCCGGAACAGGGGGGCGTCGCGTGACGCCTAGCCCCTGTTTTCACAGACTGTTGTTTAACAGTTGCTGTACATTCTCAGCACGACTTGATTTCACGGAAACGGCCATAACTTCTTCGTTATTTGTCCGTTTTACCCGATTCTTTTTCCTACGCGTCTATAATTAAGTTCTCCATCTCATGGAGTTAAAATACAACCTCTAACTTCAAAAAATTTTAGACTTCAAGCTTTCGGCTTGAAGTTCAATTACGACACTTTTTGACACGTTCGCGGTTTCATCTAACAAACTTGTTTGTGGCCCTTGTTTCTTTTGTAAACATATTAATATGATTATTTCCTATTGTACAAGGTTCAATTCACGAGTTATTACACATTTTTAACCCGTTTCGCTATTACTTCTATTTTGACCCGTTAAGGGTATTTATGCACTAAGGCCCCATATCATCCCTTTTATACTTATCTTATGGATTTAATCTATCAAAACACTTATTTCCAACAACCATTAAAGGTCGTTTGCCCGATTTACCCATCAAGGGCATTTTAGTCAACTTTAGCACTTCATTGACGACGAAAGGCGTTTGCTACTAATTTGACCCAAAAATGTATGTTTAACCACAATCTTATTTATACGTACCTGGCTCGAGTCAACCTAGTGACCCGTTTCGACACCTTGCTTTTATTACCGATATTCTTATGGCGACGCAATTACCCAAACTACTATTCGCCCCTGTAAACACATGACTTGACAACCACATTAGTTGATTCTGTCAAATGGCGTTATTCCCACCATTTGGCCCGTTCGACCTACATAACCCAACATTTTCATATGTAACAAAACATGGGTTTTTAATTACCAATTACACATCCGACCCATTTCAGATTTTCTCACTAGATCCCCTTTTTTTAAAGTCAATTTCTTATATTCTTTTAACACATTCGGCTTACGCTATGGGTGTTCTTTGAAACTTATTTTACTTTAGTCGATACATGACTAAATTTCCATTTTTACCCAATTTCCCATTACTAGTTACGCTATAAGGTAACTTTAAGAAAAACTCACTAGTTCTTAACCAATTCGTGACTAATTTACCGTTTTGCCTCTTTCACCATTAATCATGGTTTAAAACATTTTTATTGGTTCCGACTCATTTCGTTTCGTGTCGGAACCCATGATTTGAACCTAATCCTTTATTGTATTCATCGCTTATAAAATAAACACATATACTACAAGTGGGTGTAAGTTTTACTTACCTCGCATCCGAAGTACGCTTTTTTCCTTCTTATTTGCTTCGTTTGACCCGCTTCCTTTCCAAGCCTCCACCTAGCTTGTTAAGCGTCAAACTATCATCATAATTCGTAAGACGGTTAGTTTAGTCATTATTACATACGACTATTCCATCTTACGAATTCTATGTCGGAATTACTATTCGACTTCAACGTTGGTTTATTTGACTTTCGATAGTCAACTAACTTCAATCATATTATACGCATAATAAGTTCAATCAACATCACGTTTAGAACCCATATTATTCCGTATTACACGTAGTTAGTCAAGTTAGCCAATTACGCGTTTCTTTCATCATTTCATCATGTCAACATTCATTCGGGCATTTTAACAAACACCTAATGTGCATAATTTTACATATTTACTAACTAGTTCATAACTAGTTATCTTTAACAAGATTTACATCATCACATTTAAACCTCTAAGTCTAGTGTTCATGAACTACCTCAAGAACTTATATCATACCTCAATATTCATCAGTCTTACATTCTAATATGAGTGTTCATCATATTAACATAAAACCCACATAGCACATAATAGAGAAATTACCAAATTCCTAGTTTTGACAACAATTCATCAAATTTTCTACTAGGGTTTGTTTCTAAACCAGGATATAATCACAATAACACTCATAGATTCAACATTCATTCCAGAATTTCGATTATGATTATTCATCATAATCTCAAAGTATCACCAAATAGCAAAATTTAACATACCTTGTGATCCCCATGACTAGGTGATCGTTTTTAAGTATTCATGCAGTGATTTGAGTCTTGATTCGAGCTTCGATTTAGTCATTTAGTGTGAACTAGGGTTTTGCTCCTTGGAGCACCCTCCTGGTCGATCAGAAGAACACGCACATAATGTGTGTGTGTGTGTATATTTTTTTTTGTTTTAATAAAACAAGGTTCCCACTTGTCCATATTAGTCCCTCATGTTTTATTTTGATCAAATGAAGCTATATCTCACCATAGTTACTTAATCGCATGCTACTAACTAGGTTAATTACTTTTAGTTACTTTAACGGGTTCGGGAAGTTATAACCCGTTATGTTTTAAGTCCCGTTAATTTGGCCTTTTTATATACTTCGTTTTCTCAAAGTATTTATTCCCCTTTTTAATTAATATTAGGTTTATTTGTTTGAGTCCTAATATTTACCGGGTTAATTTTTTACCACTAACGGTATTTTACCCGTCTTTACTATTAACGTGGTTTGATTACCAAACCCGTTTTTGGGATGTTACACTAAGCATATTAAGGTTATCGATTTCAAAAATCAAATAACGATGATGCTTTTAATGATTCATGGGAATCACCTATGTGAGAGAGAAGTAGGGTCGTTTCGAATGTTATTGTGGGATGCGCAATCCTAGAGCTCTCGCTGAACCAGGCAAGTGTTCTAGGACCATAATAGGACATGAGAAATGAGGGGTTGGCCAGACTAGGGAGAGTATTGTGTGAAGTGTATTGTCGTTTACACAGATGGGGGTATGTTCAAGGACATCGCGTCTACAAACGCTAGTAAGCTAAGTATACTTCTCAAAAGAAGGTTCAAAGGTAACAACCTACCTATCTTGCAATACTCAACTATCGAAGTGTATCGTTGAGACTTGTAAGGAAAGATCGATTTCCATTCATGCGGGGGATTGTTGGAAATTATGTGAAAATATGAATTTTCACAAATATAGGAAATGTATTTTTTCTATTTTTGGACTAGAAATAAATATAAGAAACTGAGGTGGTTTTATATATTTATTTATGGGTTTGTGTTCTACGTTGGAAGAGCTTCGCAATGAACTAAACCACGTCCAAAACGGAGCTAAGATGAATGAGATATCGATGCTCAAAGTTTGGTGTTTGAAACATTGAATGCTGAAAAAAATTGGGAAAGTGGCACCTTGTCCTACATAGGAGGAGAGATGAAACTTAAAGGGGTATTTAAGTAGGAACACTCCATCTTTATTGTTTCATGGAAGCACACACTAAGTGTACTTGCGAAGGGTGCGGAGCACCCTAACTCGTATTCTCACACGCACGCATGGCGGGGGCGATGGGCGTAATGTGGCGCTTTGATGATGCACTTCGCATGCTCGCAACGCCGCGAGCCGCTTGAGAGCCACCTTTGTATTTTAGATTGCGCGCTCGTGGTGAAGCACATGACCTTGGAGGGTGACGTGGTAGCGGCGCGCGAGTATACGTGGTAGGTTGGCGCGCACTGGTGCATGGGGCACTGAAGTAGCGCGCGCGGGAGCACTAGAGTGAGCCAATATGATGCGACTGTGTGGCGTGCTCGTATAGGTTCACTGGTGGCTGGCGTACGCGTGCAAGGGTGGTGCAGACCTGCTAGCACACGTGCGCATGAGTTGTGCAAGCTTGCTCGCGCACAAAAGTGAGCCAAAATGGCGCACATGCGCATGAGCGTGCAGACCTGCGCGCGCACCAATTTGTCTTGCGCTCGCGCAGAAGCTTCCAGACATTAATGACTGAGCAGTTTCATTTCAGCATTCAAAACAGACGAGTCAATGATTTTGACTGAGAATTAAATGAGAATTAAATTGCATTAAAGACGTTTAATACAATTTAATTCTCTCATTTAATTCGGTTTTGGCTGTTTCAACTCAGATGCTGTATAAATACAGCATCTCTTCCATGGCAGAAGTACACCAGCAACAACACAACATATGCAAACAATTCTCTGCTATTTTCTTGCTCATTTCAAGGTATTTTTCAGGTCTCGTGCCAGCTCCGGCAGTACACACTGTTTTGATTGTTGTACTCTGGGAAACAAAACGAGTGCTACTAGGAACTCAGAATTTGTTTTAAGGGCCCTGTGTTAAACACAACCCTCAGCCTTGTTGCATTTCTGTTTCATCTACTGTTCTTGTAATTTTGTTTATTTTAATTGTAATAGTACCGTATCTTTCTGCTTTCTTTTATTTCTGTACTGTAATTATCAAATAAAAAATTGTTTTATTTTGTTCAATTACGCAAACGGTTTCTACCGTAAAAAAAACATGTTTAGTTGACTATATGTTTAGTTGAATTTTAAATGGCTATCCTTGAAGTCTGTATCACTTAAGGTTTTCTTTATTGCATCTTGTTTCAGTCAAAAAACCAGTAAAACAATCCTTTGAAGCAAAAAATAATTTCCAACACAACAACACATGATATCCTCCTCGGTTCCAAAACTTTCGAACCACATCAAATGGTTGAGAATATTAATATTTACCCACCAGACGAATCTGGCAAACAAACAAACATAAGTTTGTAAACTTCCACTCGTAAAGTAGGGATTGAGGAGGGTAAACGGAGGGCACATCTTATCTCTATTCTTGAAAATAGAGAAGTTGTTCCCATGAGATCCCAGCTCAAAAGAAACTTTTTTTTTAATACTATGTCTATTGATAATAAAAAAAAATCAACTCAAGATCTCTAATATACATTTAACTAGGTTAGAACCCGTGTATTACATAGGTTGATTAAATATATTTTTATATAATAAAAACGTTACATCTTTAATTACCCGTGTATAACATGAGTTGAATAGGCACGTGTACTACAAGGCTTGAATAGATATAATGTAATCAGTTAACACATAGTCGTCAAAATACGTTTTTTTTGTAAAAAGAACTTTGATATACTAATTACATATTAGAACATTTTACTTTGTTTTTTTTTTTTTTTTTTTTTTCTATTATTAGGTTATAAACTTGTGTATTACAAAAGTCTATTAAATCCACTTATTTCTTGTTTCTCCATTTATGACTAATTGCTTTCTACCTAAATATTAGTTTTTATTCTTCCCTACTTAATACATGTAATCTCAATCAAGTAATCAAAACTAAAGAGGAAAACAATTACAAAAAATGATACGCACTTTTCAATTTGAATTCACATACAGAACTAACATGAGGCTATCAACCTGCAAATATGGCTTGTTTGGCATTTAGTCAGCGAAACACGGGCTAGATCTCTCCTCCGAGTGGATGTTGATAGCTCGAAATGAAAAAGGGCTTGCTCCATGTGAATGACCCCATAAATTTAAAAGATCCAATTGTGTTTGGACTACATCTCCGGTGAAAATAGAGGCAATTTTGCTTGGGTTTCAGGCAGTTTTGCGTTTGCACCACATCCCTATTCCATTTTGCGAGTTAGTTGATGTCGGTCATCAAACGATAGTGGGATCCTCACATGTTAGGCATGTGAGGGAAATAAACTGAGATAATTAACTTGGTTAGTCATAAAGGATTAAACCAACAACAAAAATAAACTTAAAGGATGTTTTTAGCAAGTTTTAAACATTAAGGCTGGAACCTGCAAGTTTGAGGAAACATAAGGATGTTTTGTGCAATTTACTCGCAAAATAATAAACTAAAGATAAGTATAAAGATTATATTAGAAGATAAATATAAATATAGAGATATAGTTATAGATAAACGACAACTTAAAATATGGGATAACTTGATAAATTATTTTAAAACTTGTAATTTTGAATATAAAAATAAACATAAACATATGGCAAGAAAACTAAAAAAAATAGATGTCTCTCGTATCGACACGTGTCCATCAATTGTTTTCTTTTATTTTTTACTAGCTTACAACCCCGTGTATTACACGGGTTGTATGACGAAAAATATAAATTATAAATTTGTATATAATCATTATTAATGAAATGACTTATTTAGATAATTTAGTAAAACAAAAGAACAGTTATATTTTCGTTACTTGTACATGTGATTTGATACTTTATTAGTAATTATTGTTTATATCCAAATAATATATTTTATCTTAACAAATATATATGGTTAGGGTAAAATGAAAACTTCAACGAGTTGTGAGAACTTAGAGAACTCAACCTTACAAAAGGTTTTTTGAATTTTTTACAGAGGGTGTGAATGAGCAGTTAGAGACTCAAGGTGTTAAACTTTTTGATTTTGGATTCAAATGGTTAAAACTACTAAAACATAGGGACTTAAAAAGTAATTTACTATTAATTAAATTTGAAATTATACGTTTGATCTCTAACTATATTAAATAATATTATACTTATTATATTATTTGATACATTTATATTTGTTATAGATAATTATTAATTAAATTTGAATTTAGACGTTTATCTCTAACTATATTAATTAATATTATATTATATTTTTTGTATAAAATTAATATGTAATACTATTATTAAAAGGGATGATGCATCAGAGAATGACACGTGTACAAAAAGATTTTCATTTATTAGTATAGGAAGATAGGAAGATATGTATAGATAAAATCTATGTTATGTAATGGATAAAATCAAAACCAATAAGTGTCATAAAATCTCGTCGTGGGTTGTTAATTTTCCATTTATCTTTTAATGTTTATGTGTTTTTTAGTTGATTTATCTTTTTGCAATCATCCACTTGCCTAATTAAGCAAATATAATCTCATATGAGATCGAATCAGCATATGGACTATTTCCTCTTTGATTGATGCATTTATATCAAATATTTGATCACCTTTTCCGCGATTCCTGTTAAAAGATAAAAGTTATAATCATGGGAACTTAAGCAGCTATACGCTTAAATATTAGTTAATAATTAAGAGAATTCTAGAGTTATTCTGAAATAAAGGAGAAGGTGGTCCACGAAGAACAACAATGATGCTCAAAAGTGAGAATATTAATTACTTAGTGGCTAATGGAGGACTCAGTCATAGATCCTCAACTTCAAGAGAATCCTTGATTATAAACGAATTTTTTTTTAAGTTCCAAAAGAGGGATTTCTTGTACGTGATAAGATTGATTCTTTTAATGGCTAAATTTGCACATTATTGTTCTGAATTTCTCATACCCTAAGCTTTATTTTACTTATTAATACCATTGTAATATTCTCAAATAATTTGTTTACTTACTTTGTATTTCTATTATAAAATGAAAACGTTTATGTCTGTTGTGTATAAGGAGACTTCACATGGACATTATATTCTCCAGGTTTTCGATTTTCATTATTAAAGAATCCGTTTTATATAGTGGTACATGTTTATAATAAATCATATACTTAATTAGATTCATAAAATAATTATTTTAACTATAATAAATCATATACTTAATTAGATTCATAAAATGATTATTTTAACTATATATAGCCTAAAACTTTGAGAAATACTGTTGTATATCTTTTCCCATAGTATTTTAGTATTGGTGTATATTGTATATGTGTGCCTTCACACATATGCTTTTATGTCCTTTAGATGGTGTATATTGTATATGTGTGACTTCACATATATACTTTTATGTCCTAATTATGTACTCATTTTACCATTTCAATAGTAACTTTGATGTCTTTTGAATGTTACAAATTTCTTGACTTGGTACCCCTACAATGTTGTTCCTGTTACATTATACATTATCGGGAATCATGGTACCAAAACTGAAGCGGAAGCCGTTTACATATTTTAACAAGAGCTGATTATATACATATATAATCATGGCCGGTTTTTATACATAAACTATATGTTTGATTTATCAATCCAATTAAAAAATATTCCCAATCAGGATCAAGGTTATACGCATATAAACAAATAAATAAATAAACAACCATTGTGGGTTTTAGTAATCAACCTTTGACGACTACACCAGAATTGTAACACGCGAGTTACAACGAATCCTCGCTAGTAGAAAGTTCACAACCGAGCACAAGATACCCAAAGGTAGAAGCGGCCAAGGGTGAGGCAGCGGTGGTGCTTGGTCGAGCAGGTGGCAGCGGCGGCCCTATTGCTTAGGGTCGGCCGACCTATGGGAAGGAGGCTAGGGTTTTGTTTTTTTAAAAAGTGTGATTAGGGTTTGCACCTTAATCTCCTTTTTTATAAAACGTAATCTTACATTAAGTCCCCTTTAAGATTATACAATTATAATCCTCTTAATAATAATCTAATTAATATTAAGTCCATCGGGTTTAAACTATTATTATTTGACAAATAATAATCCACTTACTCGTATATGTAATAATAATCCACTTACTCGTGAACATATACGATTCGTGTACCAACGTGTAACTCTTCGGATCGTATTGAGTTGGTTACGTTGACTTTAATTACGATCGGACATATATGTCGCCAACAATCTCCCACTTGGATGATTTTAATTAAATGAGTGAACGTGTGCAGAGTTGGACGCCTAGCTGCATCGCACTGCTCTTAACACGATGTGACACTTTACAGTCATCAACTAGTTCTTTGAGTTCAAGTAACACTTTACTTCACCAAATACTCTAGCCCTGATATTTCTATCAATAAGTCACTTCTTTATAGAACATTCGTTGATCATAAGACATGGATCATTCATTCTTATATAGTGATTAACTATTCACTATCCTCGTCTTTAATTCAAAGTGGCCTAACAAACTAATATTAGTCCGAGCGTGGCCACGCATTTATTCCAGTTTGAGTTAACAAGGGTGCCAGAATGTCTAAACTTCTAATCCCATAGAAGTTGTGAGGACCGGTAGGTTCGGTTTAGATTGAACGCTCAGGTCAGATCTGCGATCATCACGATTGTGCGGAATCCATTCGTGTTGTAGGAGTGAGAAATACAACAATGACACCTTTAAAGCTTCCATTCTCATTAGAAGTAGTAGAAAGTACAAGGTTCCGTTGAGAATTAACAAGAGCTTCGCCTCAGAGATCAGGACTGAATGTTTCAAATGAGACCCATGGTCTCCTATTTATAGGAGAGCTCGATCAGGGAGAAACCATCAATCAATCGGATGGCCATCCGTCTGGATGAGCCATGTCCATCCGATCAGATGGACTATACAAAATCCGTTTAACTTCGTTTCGTCCCTGATTCGATAATATAAACAAAACTATACAATGACAATAACTAGGACAAAATATAGACTAAGTACAGACGAAAGCTACAGACATTAAGCATCTACAGACTCCTGTTGGTGCACTGAATGTCTGCTGACTACGTCTTATCGAGTCTTATGTCTAGATAGGTTAAATGAGTGCACAACAGTGATTGAATTAGGGTTTGGTCATGTTTTAGGTAGTGAGTCCGTTTGAACAGGTCCATCCGTTTGAAGCAGGTTCGTTTGAACATGGCTGTGTCATTTTCAAACGGAATGGCTTAGTCTATATATAGGTGTTGTGCATGTTCATTTGAAACAAAACAGTTGTGTGTGTGAGCGAAGGTGCTGCTGGATTTTTGTCAGAATTCATTGTAAAAGCTCAGAAATTCAGTAATAGAGAAGGATTAAAAGGAAACAAGCTGTTTGATGTTGTTTACATTGATTCCGCCTCTGTAAATGATGATGAACTACTCATACTGACTGTTTAGGGTCACCGGAACGATCCAACAACTCCACCTTGGATGTAGTTGTAGTCTTTCTTCCTGTATAGCCTTTAGGGCGCCTTCCTGTTGCGTCTGTTGTCTCTTGCCTTCTTCCTTCCTTTCTTTCTTCTAACATTTTTCTCCTCAGAGGGATTCCAATTTCATTCCACCACTTTCTGTACTCTAGATCACCATCCTTTGCTTTAGACCACCTAGGAATCTTATTTTCTTGAGATTCAATAGGCGTTTGATCAGTTTCAGGCCATGCTAGCTTCCATTTTTCTCTTTCAGCAGCTTTAGCTATAATCTCTTTAAATCTTTCACTTCTTCGCTCTGTCTTCAGAAATTCTTCTAACTCAAGATCCCTGAACTTTGTCTCCTAATATCTTCCAGAATTGATATCCTTTGCAAAGCAAATATTCACCATATTTTGATATTGCTGAGCTTGTACTTTATCCGGTTCATTGTATACAATCTTGTTGAAGAACAAGCAGTCGATATCTTTCTTGGAGCAGTTTACTAACCACATCGGATCCATCACATGTATGCGGCTACAATCTCCAGTCGACGTATCAAATAATGTGATCACTGCTTCAGCTGTGCTTTGATTGTAGAGCCATCATTGAAATCTGTATGAAAGTCTTGCTCCAAAGCTCAAAGCGGCATATTCTTTAAGCATCTTTGACGTCTGATGTTTAAAGAAATATCCTTCTCACCTGTAACAGGATCAATTTTCACGATCTGCTTAGGCTGATGTGGCTTCCTATCTGGAAAGTTATCCTTTTCCAGCAGCTTGATGTAATTCCATAGCCTCTGGTCATGATACTTAACCTCTGGACCATAATAATATTGCTTTATGTTCTTGGTCTGCACTAACTCTTCTATATCCCACAAAGGTAGTGTTTTGATATCTGATGATAACTCAAAGTATTGAACCCCGAACTCTCTTCTGATCGCGTATACCTTCAAATCCTCCAAGTACCCCCATGATAGGATATCACCAAGTGATTTATCAGGATGATCAGTGAAGAACTGCAACGACCTTTTGAATTTTTTTTTCTTTAGGCATAACTTTAAACCATCTTTTACGTTCCTCTAGAAGATCTTCTTTCGATAATGTCTCAGGAACACCCTCTGTAGTGATCTTCTCAACTACTTTCCGTCTCACTTCATCTTCATTATGAGATTGAAATAGTTCATTCAAAGTAGGAAAGTCGTCGTCAACTATAGAATAATGGAATGGTATATCTTCATCAGAATCAGACCCTTCTTCAATAATTACATCGTTGAAATTATCAGCTTCATTTACAAACTTGAATGTATATTCTCTATCTGGAGTCTGTGGAACCTCTTCTTCAATATCGAACTTCAGCTTACCATCATCCATATCTAACTCCTCTAACATGGACTCCCTAGTCCAGTTCTCAACCAACTCCCCCTCTTTCTCTGTATGTAAGTAAATAACTTTAGGGAGTGTAAGAAATACCTCATCAACTTGTTTAGTTCCAGACGATGATGCTTCATGATGTTGAACTTCTTCATGTTGTTCATTTAGCTCATCGTTCAGAAAATCTTCTAAAGGGCTAGGACCCGATCTCTTTGTAATCAACAAACCAGTAACACCCTGATCATCATCATCATCATCACCCTTATCATCTTTATCATCTTTCTTATCGTTGTCGTCCCTTTTATCTTTGTCACCATCATCTTCATCTTCGTCTTCGTCTTCATCTCCAAATAATTCGTCTATCTCTTTATCACCTTCAGCCACTTTGAACTTGTTCATTCTTGCCCTCAACATACGACACTCAACCTCTATCTTTCCGAGGCTAGCCCATTCACTATGTAACACATCTTTCACCTCTCCAACAGGTACAATATCAAGATTTATCTCTACATTCGCCTCTACTTCTACATCTTGCATTTCAACATCATTAATAGAAGAAGTTTCAACATTAGATGCATGTACCTCATCATCAGGCTTTTATTTCTCTTGATGGCTAGAAGAACCAAGAACTTCTTCTTTGTCGATCACAAGACCCTTCTTTCTATCTTTAAGAGCTTCAACAGCTTCCTCAGCGAGTCTTTTCTCTCTTTTAACCCTTCGCGCTTCAACTATTTGAATCTCGATTTCATCATACACAGCTTGAACATTGATTCCAAGCTTGTGTTCAATCACTGTGTATAACATGTTAGGTTATTCATCCTTAATCACCTTGTCAGCCCTCAACGCTTCAACTTCTTTCTTCAATACTTCATTCTCATTTGCAGAAGATAAATATAGATTCGCGTACATCTCGTGCAGCAACTTGTTAGAATTATTAATAGTCTTATACTAAACATTTACCTCCATGATTTGTTCAGTCAGCTGATCAATCACAACAGACATATCTTCAATCTCATTTCTAAGAGCGACGTTTTCAGCTTCAACATTATTCAATTTTTCTTTTGCCTCTTTAAGCTCTGATTCAGCTTTAGCCTTTGCTTTTTCCAGAATACTTACTTTTCTTGCCAATGCATTGATCTTTCCTTCATTGAATAACTCCCCAAAATCATCTTACCCCACAGGACCTGCTCCAAGATCAAATGGAACCCTTGGAAACCCGTGGCTTGAGCTTTGCAAAGTTGTAGGTTTCTTTGTAGCAGATGTTGGCTCTTCCACTATTTTTTGTGGCTGCTCAGGAGTCTTCTCACGATCTGGAGATATATGAATAGTTTTGTTGATTGGTGAAGGTGGAGGTGTTGATTTTCTAACTCCATGGATATCCAATTCAACTTCTTCGACCCTTTCAACTCTTTCAAACTCAGGGCTTTCAACTCTTTCAGGATCTTGCTCTTGTTGAGGGATGGATGTTGTATCTTTTCTAGCTCTAACTCTTCTTGGAACATCACCTGTCGGACGTGCCTTTCTTTTCTTAATACCTTTCTTCTTTTGCTTTTCTTTGTCAGCAGGCGTTGGAACATAAGTAGCATCCTCTTCGTCTGATGCCTTCTTTTTCTTTGGTGACCTCTTTAACCTCTGCTTTCCACTCACATAAGATGTTGGTGCAATCATTGTTGGATCAATGTCACTCTCTGTAGCACTTGAATCCGTATGCACTTGACCTTTAACTAATGTCTCTTTCACACCTTCTCCACTAGGTTCAACGTTTTCAGCAGTCTTTTCTTTCTTAGCTTGATCACCTTGAGCTGTGGATCGCTTTTCGTAGTCTGCAAATGACATCTTTAATAGATCAATGCCGTCTTTGATTATTTCTGTTGGAGGAATCACAGGCTCATCGACTAAACGTGGTGGCGATTTCCTTTTCTTTGTTTCTGCAACACAAATATTAACATTGTTAGTATAATATTTAAATGAATTATCTACCAACCTTTCCGATGATTACTGCTTCTCATTTGTACCCTTAATCATAACTTTTGGTGTAGCAACTTTCAGAGTTCTCTTTTTCTTCTTCTCATCCTTCACAAACCACCATCTAAGCTTCTTCTCAACCATCGGCTTTAATCTTTCTGTCTCATTATCCAAATTGCTATCAACATGCCTCCAGTTATCACCCTCTGGTACAACATAATCAGTCTTCTTTATCTTTCCAAATTTCTGCCTATACCTTGGTTCATCCTCTGGCTTCACACCTCTATAGGAATTCAATCTTTTCAGTGTCTCACTGTCCATATGCCCCAATGGAAGCTCATCACTTGGATCCTTCGGCAGATTGGGAATCTGGTCATCTAACAGCATTTTAACAAACCTTGGATACATTACATATCTTTCACCCTTTATATTATCCAGCATATGGTTGGAAATGACTTGCGAAATATTATACGACCTATTTAGCACCAAGCATGCAATGATGTTCATGATGTAGTCCAAAGCTTCATCATAAACACCTTTTCTATGTGATAGCGCATGAATCACACAATGAACAAGGAACTTTTCGGGTCTGCAGAACTTTGACTTTATGTATCCTTTATCGTTTATGTACCCTGTATATCCCATACACAACCAAAATCCCTTGCACAATCTGTCAGAAACTATAATGGGATCCTCATCTTTGTCTCGCAGATCTAACACTCTCCTCACATTGTCCACAGTAATCTTCACAGGCAAATCCACATCTTTATTCTTTTCGTCCTTTATTCTAACTGCAGAGTGTATTGCCTTCTCTTCCTCCACATACTCAGCAGCATTCCAGAAAGTTCTGACATGAGATCCGTAGCATCTATGTCTTTCCGTCAAAGCTTTGAAAATTCTGCTCTCTCTTAAGAATGGCACAACATATTTAAACGGCTCGATGTTAGGAAAATTGTCTTCCAAAATGCAATATATGCTGTGTTTCGAGTGAAAATCAGAAGCCCTTTCTTGTAGATGTTTCATTATTAAAATGTGTACGCATTTTAAGACACTTAGTACATAGTGAAAAAATTTTAGGCTTTAAAAAAAATTCTAAGACCTTTACACTATATACAACACTCAGACTGCTGAATGGCCATCCGACCGGATGAGGTCATCCGTTCGGATGGGAATGAATTGACAAGCAAATGACAAGAATGATAAATGGTACAAATAACCATTCGACTGGATGGTAAATAAAGCATGAAAGCAACATGATCCGGATGGTCATTCGTCCGAACGACACAATGAATAAAATTTTGTTGTGATTTGGATGGTTATCCAATCGAATGAACATTCAAAACAACTGATCATTCAGGGACAAGATAAAGATATGACTCGAATGGTCATCCGATCGGATGGTCATCCGATCGGATGATCATTCGAGTGAAACAATTTAAACAGTTAATGAAACATTCAAACATGATAGTGTAATGGATCGGATGGTCATCCGATCGGATGATCACCCGATCGAATGAACATTCAAGTGAAACAATGAAGAACAGTTTGAATATTCAAACACATCAGATCAAATTTTAACATGTTTTGGCAAAATTGGTCTCAAATTCTCTCAAAACTTTCGCCGATTAGCAAAACCCTATGTTCAATTTCTACAAAAACCTTCTAATTTGGCCTTAATTTGAAGAAAAGCATGTTGACAGACGGTGTGATCGGATGAGCTTATGTTCAAATCTGGCATGTTTTTGAAGAAATTGGAATGGTAAACACCAAAATCTAAGGTCGATTTACCTAGATCTAGGATCAATTTCATCAATAAACCACAAAACAAGCCTAAATCTAAGTATATCTCAATGTCAGTACCATCGGCTCAAATAAACATCAAAAACATCAAATTAGACAGTGAAATTAGTGAAACTTACCTTCCCCATAGCGAATGATGAGCAAACCAACAATCCTATGTAAGTGGTCAGGCAATAAAGTGGCTAAAAATCAAAGTGAGTTTGAGAGAGAAAGTATGAAAGTGACAGATGTTGAGTAGATCGAATGTGGTTGAGTGACTGTTGACTGCCTTATATAGAGTGACATCCATCCGGATGGCCATCCGATCGGATGATCATTCGATCTCCTCAATCTTTTCAAAAATTTTCTAGCTTTTTCAATTTTTTTATTTTTATCAGTTTTAAACATCCACTCAAGTATCCAGGTCCAAGTTAATGACCCTGGCTACTCGATTTGTCGACCAAGTCCAAGTTAATGACCTTGGTTGACCCGATTCGAACCAACTGACATTTTAATCAAACTTTTTAATTTTTTTTCTGAAAGATACAAGTGTCAAATTAATGAACTTGTTTGACTTTTGAATTTTCTAATCATTTAGATTAGCTCCCAACCTAGTCGTTCTTCAAAAACTTTCTCTGCATCGCATCTGAGATTCCAAAGATCAGCTTTCCACAATGGTTTGTCAAAACTAAAGCAGAATTTTTTTTTGAATTTTAAGAAAGTTTATGTTAAAACATACTGAAAATCCTTTTGGGTTTAAGCTAAAAATGAAATAGCAGTAAACTATTTATAAACATCTTTTTGTGAGTTATGTTAGAGGATCATATCATCTACCGACGTATCACTGGCACTGTTGAGCTACATTTCACACTAAGTTTTAAACGATTCACCTAGATTGTCGATATACTGATCCACTTAAATTCTTACACGAAGTTCAACTTATTCAGGATATGAATTACTGTTTTAAGAACATAACTTATTCGTGTGTCCCACCTCAGAATATACTCTCGTATCCAGATTCCCCATATTTAGTCTTACGGGTGAATATACTATGATGATATCTGTTTCAGGGAAGTGCGAGACCATGAGAGCTCTGGTTAGAACTTCCGTTCAGACAGAGAGATGATGGCTCGACTTTGGGTGTGTCCCACTTAGGGATCTTCTTTACAACAACACTTGATTTGTATTTTTCAATACTTGTCAATTTTTTTGCTGAGGGGAAAGCTTTAAATTTTAAAGCGCATAAAGTATTATACGAGGACTAGGCCATTGCTTCCGCAATATCAGAAGTCCTGGTATAATACCCCAGATATCACTAAGTATATAGACCTCGTATCTCAGAAACATGCAATCTTTCAAACAAGATTTCAGGGGTTACCTATATATCCGAGAGATGTTCCCCACGAAATTAGCAAGATATGTATTTAGGTTTATATCCCGAAAAAGTTTACTAAATGTGCAAAAACCTATCGACGCATCATCAGTGAGACTGTTTAACGCTTTTAATCTCTACAAATCTTTAGCGTACCGTAACAGTCTAGCTGATGTACTATCATTTCATCTTTTTACACAAACTCTTTTTGGTTTTTCTATTGTTTTTTACATTTTGAAATTTCTGTTTTTTTTGTATTTTTCACATTTTTAATGTTTTTGTATTTTCTATATAATACTATCTTCCCCTAAAAAGGAAAACATCGGAAAATGCGACAAGCCATAGCAGATTGCTTCTCGACGTCATCTGCTTTGGATTTTTCATCAACGCCAACTATTGCTCCCTCTGGCGATAAAAGTTTCATACCATTTAGTTTTAATAAGTATTGAAAACATGACTTATCAAACGGTTTAGTGTGTAAATCAACCTTTTGTTCGTTGGTATGGATCTTTTTAATTCGAATCAACTTCTTCTCGAAGCAATCTCGGATGAAGTGATGTCGAATTTCTATGTGTTTAGTTTTAGCGTGATGTACCAGGTTTTTTGTTATGTTGATTGCTGCCTCATTATCTACATAGATAGGAGTAGTAAGAAATTGCAAACCGTAATCCCGCGTTTGCTGTTGGATCCACAGAATCTGAGAGCAGCAACTGTGTAGGATCGTTTTTAGACCCGAACGAGTCGATCAGAAGAGTTTTACTCAGTACGAAAGGCGGAAACAGACGTACTAAGGTCAATTCAGCTAGAATATCACTTTAAACTGTCGTATTATTGATTTGAAAGCAATTTACAGCGAGACGACACTTCGTTGCTCTGACCGGAATCGTTACAAATGATCTCGCTTGAGGAAGTATTTATAATGTTCTGATTTCGCTTGAAGTGGTTCCAAGCGAGATAAGATTCCAAGCGGAATCTGATTCCGCGCGAAATTACATGGTGCACGTTCAAGCGAAATCACCTCCTTTCAAGCGAAATTACATTATCTCGAACTACATGCCCTGTTTTAACATTTTTAGTACAAGACTCGATACAAGACGAAGTCGACAGACGCATGCACTAACAGACTCCCCCTCGAATGTTGACGAGTCTTAAGTGTCGAGTCTTTGCATCTTCAGTCTTTATCAGTCCTCTCGAACTCTTTGAAGTATCTGACGCTGTAAGTATCCTCAAATATTCTCTTTTCTCTTTTCATCCAGAATCGCAACCTGGCTCTGTGCTTATTCCACAGGTTCAAGATCGATTCCTGACTATATCATTACCTGCACAAACTCTACCTCAAAATAAATTTCACAAATTTAACAATTTGACAAATTTATATACCACATGCAGACATTGTTTAATCATCAACAACTTACTTTTGGGTATATTTATTTATCACAATTTTATTTCAAAGTCAACTCTCCCAACCCACTGATATTCATCATGTCTAGCACTTGAAATTTTGAAAATCAGCTTTCCAATACCAGTTGTCGAAAATCTTTTTGTATTTTTCAAAATTTATGCTAAAACACCCTAGAAATCTTTTTGGATTTTTGAATAAAATGAAATGCAGAGAAGAAATATTTACAAACAATATTTTTGTGAGTTTGTGTAAGAGGATCATATCAGTTTATGAAACAAATCACCAACACCGTTAAGCTTTAAACATTTTCAGTTCTAAATGATTCACTTAGATTGTCAGTATACTGGTCCACTTAAATTCTCACACAAAGTTCAACTGTTTCGAGATACGAGATTAATGTTTTAATCACTTAAACTTAATCGCGTGTCCCATCTCAGAATATACTCCCATATCCAGATCCCAATATTCAGTCTTACAGGTGAGTATACCACAGATGATATCTGTAAGGGGTTAAATTGCGAAAACCGTGAGAGCTCAGGTCAGAACTTTCGTTCAGCAGAGAGATGACGGCTTCGACTTTTGGTGTGTCCCCTTTAGAGGATCTTTTGTTTCAACAGAACATGATTAACATTTTGCAATGTTTCATCATTTTTTTGTACTGAGGGTGGTGCTATATTTCAAGCAAGCATAAAGTATTTTCCGGGGACTAGGCCATTGCTTCCGCAAAATCAGAAGTCCCGGGATAATACCCCAGATATCACTGAGCATAAAGACCTAGTATCTCAGAAAGAGGGACCTTTCAGACAAGATTTCGGGGGTTACCCATATATCCGAGAGATGTTTCCCCACGATATAAGCAAGTTTGAATTTAGGTTTATATCTCATCACAATCTACTAAATGTGCGAAAACCTACTGGCATATCATCAGTGAGACCGTTTATCACATTTTGACTTTCCATTTCTTTAGCATGCTGTGATCGTTCACTGATGTACTATCATTTCCTCTTTTATACAACAAAACTCATTTTTCATTTTATCATGTTTTTGGCTTTTTCTAATTTTCAAATGTTTTTGGATTTTCTAAAATTTCTTACTCCCCCTAAAATTCAAACACAATTAAGAAATTTGAAAACAAACTGTACAAGTAACATGACAACTGATATCGAATCACTTCAAATCGCCATCCACTTGGCATAAACAATCAGAACTCCCCCTTACAACAAACTATTTTCCCATTGATTTCAAAACACTTAAGTTTTTTTTTAATCAATTTATTTTTCCAGAAAATAAGTTTTGTTGATTTTATAAAACCATTTGTAGGTTAGGGGATCATCACATTGTTTTTCAAAATACCACTTGTAGGAAATCAGATACAACTTAATGTCCCTGATTTACCACTTGTACGTGAAAACCTTTTTCAACCACTAGTAAGACGAAATCACTTTCGTGCTTATAAAATCACAAACTCTTTTTCAACCACATGGCTTACCAACCAATACCATTTGTAGGTTGAATTCTCAAAATTGCCGATTCCTGCTCCTCACTTACCAACCTGGGAGTTCCGGCAAGTCATACCTCTTCAAAAACAATTTTCAAGAATGATGTCGATTCATGCTCCGCGATTACCTACTTGGGAGCCCCAGCAAGTCCATGATTTTACTGTTCATAATATGTACCATCCCAGTTACAAACCAGGGATGATACTTTACCTTGCTTCTTTGTTTTCTTCTCGTAAAATTCCTTGACCCCTTTTACCTTCCTGTCAACCATTTTTCCAAAAATGTTATGAACTTTGGAATTAAACGCTTTTTCAACATCAAATTCTTTCTTTTCAGAAAAAAACTGATTTGAAATCTCCACTTTACCAACTTTTTGTTTAAAATTTTCAGCCTTCAATGGTGGAAAATGAACATCATCCATTGGAGGAACTGAATTTTCACATTTAATCTCAACCTGTGACTCCTCTGATTTTGTGGAATCAGATTCATCGCCAGAAAATAGCTCCTCTGATTTTGACGAATCAGAATCATTGCTAGAACTATCATCAGATTTCTTAACAACCCATTTCTGGTTGTCAAGGTTTGCTCTTTTTTTATAAAACCTGTTTGAACATTCACCAATCTCAAAAGTTGAATTTTTGAAAAGTTTTGATCTATCAATTGGTGGTTCAAACATAACCTCTTTATCTTTCAGTTTACGAGAAACTCCCTGTTTTGATTCTATTGCCTTGGAACAATTCTTGGCAATATGACCAACAGTGTTGCATTTGAAACAGGTTCTCATTTCTATCATCTGATCAGCAAACTTCATCTCTTCTTGCTTCTTCGCAAGGAACTCTTTGTTAGATTGCTTCCAGAATGGACTCATTTGTTCCTCCTCAGCAGATGTACCTGAAACAAATATCATTTTTGATTTAAAATCTCGAACATATTTTTCATTTTTTTGATTTTCTGATGGAATAAAACCCAGTCCTTTCTTTTTGAAATTACCGTTATGGTTTGGTTTCTTTCGATAACCAGAATCAGAACTGTAACCCTTTTTCTTGTTTTCTCTTTGTTGAACTCTTGAGGTGTATTTTTTAGGTTTATCATTAAGATTTACATCTTTTATTTCAGAAATATTAATTTCTGTTAATTTGAAAACCTTTTTGATCATGTCAGGTTTAACACCTCTTATTGGAAATTTCTCATCAGAATATAATTTGTCGGAATCATTCAATGTATATGCAACTTTGAATGTTTCGTCATTCAAATTAGATTTTGATAAAATAAATTCTTTATTGTAAATTCTTTTGCCCTATTTGACAGTTTGACTCAGAATGCTGGATTCAGACTTTGACTCTGACATAGACTCCGATTTTGACTCCTCGGATTCATCTTTATCCAACACCTGATCGACCACTTTCTTTATTAACTCGGACTCATGATCAGTTTCAGATGACGTAAACGTGACATCAATATTATCTGGCAAGTTAACTGACGACTCCGACTCCCACTGTAAATTTGTTGCCTTTTCGACTCTTTCTGAATTTGGATTTCTCGGAGAATATCCATTTTCAAGCGGGGATGGACACTTGTTGTAACTGAAACCTTTTTTCTTACCAGAATCATTCACTTTAGTATCATTCTTCTTTACTTTCTTCTTTTCAGAAGTCTTTTCTTCAGAAACCTTCTGTTCTTCAGTTATTTCATCATCTTCAAAAGCCTTCATGCCTTCAACAGTTGGATAAATCCTGTCAATGACATAAGAAGTATATGAGTAACTTTTTAACAAACGATTAACTCTTTCAGTTTCAATTCTTTGTGTTTCCAGTTTCTGTTCTAGCACAACACACTTCTCAATGTAGTTGTTCACAACTTTCTGCTTTATCATGAAAGCTCCTTGAAGTGTTTTCATTGTTGTTGCTTGTTCTTTACTTGTTTGGTTGTATTGATTCATGGCTTTGTTTAGAACATCGTAAGACTCCTTCAACTGGTTTTTATGTTGTTAATCAGTTCACTGTTTTTCTTTTTCATAATCTCACAATTTTCACAAATCACCGGAACATTTTTAGCGTTAGCTTCTGCATCAACTTTGAACTTTGGAATGTCCAACTTTTTCTTTATCACTGGTACTTCTTCATCATCACTGCTGACTGGTGTTTTGACCTTTTTCTTTTTCTTTTTAGATTTTTCATCATCACTGTCACTCTCTTCCATCATTTTAAAATGAGCTGCCAATCTTCTAGCATAATACTCACGATCATCATCACTATCTTCTTCAACACGAGCGACATAAGCTTTGTGATTTATAGTTTTGTTTGGATTATAATCATCCCAACTAAAACCTTCCCAGTTAAATCCTTCTGGTAACTTTTCATCATCTTGGTTAATCAGGCATGCTTTACTATCAGCTGAGATATATTTATCCCAATTGAAACCTTCAGTTGGCTTTTTGTCATCCTGATTCACCATACAAGCTCTCTTTGAAGATTCTTCAATCACTTTTCTTCCACGTGCCACTTGTGGTTCTTGTTGTTGTTGAGCAACTTGATGATAAATGGCCTTCCGGTAGTAATCATTATTGTTGTTGAACGGATTTTGAGCTCCACTTGCTTCGCGGTTTTTGCACTCCCTCTTGAAGTGTCCTTTTTCCGTGCAACGAAAACAAGTGACTTTAGATTTATCAAAACCTAAAGTAGAAACATTAGCTTCACGTAAGTCATCTCTTCCTGTGATCTGCTTAAATTTCTCAGCTCGTCTCAACACACTTGCCAAACACCACTTTATGTCCATCAATTCCATTTCCTCAGCGTCAATCTGATCGTAATCCTCTTTTGTAAGCATTGGATTCCCGATCCGACCTGCAACAAAACTACCATATGATTCCAACACTGTTGCCAACAAAGACATGTGACTTTTAGCAACTTCTTCTGAATAATCATCATCATTCTCCAGATTCAGTACAATGTTGCATTGTAACTTCTTGCCCTTCTTTGTTGCTGAAATGTTCGGATCAAATAATGGATATGATGAAAAACTTGTGTTGCTATTTGATCCTTTGGAAGAACCTCCCGATGAACTTTTTGCATTGAATGCATTCTCATTCTTTAGTGACATGTTGGTGGTTTTATCACTGATACCACCTTTGTAATAAAGTCCGATGTCTTGTTCACCGTCAAAATCTTTCATTCTTATAACCTTTCTCTGTTCCATCTCCTGAGCCTCAATCTTTTCAACGAATTTGCTCAAGGTCAGACTACTAAAACCTTTCTTGTTCCTTAACATCATGAGATATGTACCCCAAGTTTCATATGGCAACGCATCAGCTAGTTTTTCGATTAACTCTTCATTATCTTTGTTGATGCTCAATCTCTTCATGTTGGCTAACAAATTGCAATATCTTTCAATAATTTGCTTTGTGCTTTCATTTTTCAACCCACGAAACAGATTAAACTCTTTCTTCAAAAGTGATTTTTTTTTCTTGACCATCTCTTGGCTTCCCTGAAACTTTGATTTTAAAGCTTTCCAAATCGAATAAGAAGTTCCATTGTGTTGCAATAAAACCAAGATATCTTCCTTCACAGCTTGTTGTAGTAGACTTAGTATCATTTTCTCATCTTTGTATTTCTTTGTATTTTCAGCACTCAGATCTTTAATAGCAATAATCTCCTTGTCATCATTCATCGGTCTAACGTATTTTGTTTCGACACATTCCCAAGCATCTAAGTAATTGGCTTGTACCCAGTTCTCAAAACGTCCTTCCCAACCCTTATACTCCTCAATGTTCATAAGCTTAGGCGGTTTTTGCATCATCCCCGTTTCATTTTCCAACATCGTGTTTTGTGCGAGAGTAATCGGGGTAACCGGGGTAGCGAATGCGTTGTAAAATTCCTCTTCCATGTTTTGGATTTTCAAATTTCACAAAAACAGATTGTTCAAGCGAAATTACATTTCTCAAGCGAAATTACTGTTCAAGCGAAAACACCCTGAAGCGGAATACCCTTTCAAGCGAGATACCTGATTTCGCTTCAAACAACACCTTTTCAAGCGAAATTACACAGTTGAAGCGGATATATTAATTCAAGCGAAATCACTCAAGCGAAATTACCCAACTGAAGCGAAATTGCAAGTTTCAAGCGAAATCAACATAATTTCTCAAGCGAAATACCGGTTTCAAGCGGAATAAGAAACTAATTCCGTTTGAAATGCTGCTGACATCATCATTCTCAAGCTGTTTTCAAGCGGAATTACGTATTTTGTCACTTTTTAGATCGAATTTTAGCCTGAAACTCTCAAGGTTTTGTTAAAACAATATTGCGCATACTATGTGTGAAAATCAAGACATTTTGACGGTGAAATCAAGTTCAATATAGAAAAGAAGGTGTAGAAATCAGAATTTTCAGCTGAATTGGTAAGAACTCTTCCTCCTGAGCTCTGATACCACTTGTAGGATCATTTTCAGACCCGAACGAGTCGATCAGAAGAGTTTTAATCAGTACGAAAGGCGGAAATAGACGTACTAATGTCAATTCAGCTAGAATATCACTTTAAACTGTCGTATTATTGATTTGAAAGCAATTTACAGCGAGACGACACTTCGTTGCTCTGACCGGAATCGTTACAAATGATCTCGCTTGAGGAAGTATTTATAATGTTCTGATTTCGCTTAAAGTGGTTCCAAGCGAGATAAGATTCCAAGCGGAATCTGATTCCGCGCGAAATTACATGGTGCACGTTCAAGCGAAATCACCTCCTTTCAAGCGAAATTACATTATCTCGAACTACATGCCTTGTTTTAACATTTTTAGTACAAGACTCGATACAAGACGAAGTCGACAGACGCATGCACCAACAAACTACTTGCTGACACATAATCTGCTTCACACGTTGAAAGTGCAACGGTTGTCTTCTTCTTACATTGCCAAGTCACCAGACGTGGTCCGAAAAACTGGCATCCTGCTGTTGTAGACTTTGAATTCAATTTGCAGCATCCGAAATCAGAGTCGGAGTAGCCTTCGAGTTTGAAATCACCGTGTTTTGGATACCACAACCCCAAGCTTGGGGTTCCTCTCAGGTAGCGTAGGACCCGCTTAACGATAACCATATGTGACGATCATGGACTCGACTGATAACGGGCCGCGAGGCAGGTCGGGTACATTATGTCGGGTCAAGATGCAGTAAGGTACATCAGCGAACCAATCATTGATCGGTGTAGCGTCTCGTCAACCTTCTCTCCGGTGAGATCAGGGTTGATACCGTGATTAGTTGCTAACGGGGTGGAGATAGGTGTAGTCTCTGACATTCCAAATTTCTCTAGAACATCGTAAACATACTTTGTTTGATGTATGAAGATCCCCTCCGGCATCTGATCAACTTGTAGCCCAAGGAAAAACTTCATCACACCCATCGACGACATGTCGAACTTCTGCTTCATTACAGCTTCGAATTCTTTGCAGAGTTCCACTTTTGTAGACCCGAAAATTATATCATCAACATATATTTGCGCGATCTGCAGATGTCCAGTGACTCGTTTGTGAAAAGAGTGGCATCCACCTTTCCCCGAATAAAGCCATTGGAAAGCAAGTGTTGAGAGAGCGTCTCATACCAGGCTCTCGGGGCCTTGTGCAATCTGTACAGTGCTTTGTCTAAGAGGTAGACCAAATTGTCTTTGTGAATCGGATCGGTGGAGCCTGGTGGCTGACCGACGTAGACCTCCTCTTTCACTTTACCATATAGGAACGCCGACTTGACATCCAGCTGGTAGACTTTAAACCCTTTCCATGAAGCGAACACGAGAAAGATTCTGATAGCTTCTAGTCTGGCAACTGGAGCGTAAACTTCAACGAAGTCTATTCCCTCCTCTTGACTGAAGCCTTGAATGACTAGGCGAGCTTTGTTATTCACGATCACTCCCCTATTATCTCGCTTGCACTTGAACACCCATTTAGTGTTAATCTTTCTATGCCCATCAGGAAGATCGACTAGCTTCCACACTCCAAGCTTTTCAAATTAGGCTAGCTCATCCTGTTAGGCCCTTAAAGGTTTATGGATAAGTAAATTAGTGGATTAGTAGTAGTGTTGGACTAATTGTTGGTTTTGGGCTTATTTGGGTAGTCATGGGCCTAGGGTTTAGGGAGCATCCTCCCTAGTCCTTATCTATAAATAGTAAGTGTTGTCATAGGTGCATGGTTGGTGATTTTGGAGATAATCTTGTATTAGATAAAGATTTGTATGCAAGATTTGAATCATTTGAATAAGATAATCATCCTTCTACTTCATCTCTTTATTTCTTGCAACTTGTTTGTGTGATTCCGCCACCTTACGAATTGTGCGATATCATTGTGATCTCGGTTTCGGGACTTACAATTGGTATCAGAGCCTGTCGAACCTGATTTCCAGGCTCGGATCTGATATCGCGTTGCTGTTTTGCTATTACTATTCTGATTTCCCACTGTTCTGGCTTTTGGGTTGTTTCTGTTCATCACGGACTGCCTTCTTCTGATTTCGGATAGTATTCGTATCATTTCGGATCATCACGGATTGTCATTAGTGATTTCGGACTTGAAGATTGCCTGATTTCGGACCATCATCATCAGATTTCGGATTACAATCATCAGATTTCGGATCGTCATAATCAGATTTCGGATCGCCATCATCAGATTTCGGATTGTGATCATCAGATTTCGGATCACAATCATCAGATTACAGACAAATTCATCAGATCTCAGATAAGAATTATCAGATTTCAGACTAAAGTTAGTCATTTCAGATTAAACTGTTTGAAGATTGCTTGTTTCATTTCAGACTCATCATTACGAATAAGGACCCATTTTGGATAAAGCCCATTTCGGACCGTTGTTCATTTCGGACCTGTTTCATCTCGGATCTGTAACCATTTCGAACTCTCATTTCAAACCTCATTTCGGACCTCATTTTAGTAATGTTGAACCAAACCGATGTTAAGAACGGTGTGGTAACTGCAGCTGATCTCGCTAATGCTACCCTTGCTGCAATCCAGACTCAGTCTTTGGCCTTCCATCAAGAACTTGACCAAGTTATCGGCACGTCCACCAAGGTTCCAAGGTTTTTGTATGGGGACGACTACTACGAGTGGAAGTTTCGGTTTGAGCAGTATTGCAAGGCAAAAGAGCCTCATGTTTGGAGAAGCATCAAGAATGGACCACGTACTGATGATGACAGAAAAGGTCATTGCTGAAGATGAAGCTGCTTACAGAACTCTGTCAATGGCACTTGGTCCAGACATTTCGATTGGAGTTAGAAACTGCAAAAGTGCAAAAGAAATTTGGGATCAACTGACACACCTGTTTGAAGGAAATGCTGACATGAAAGCTAGCAGGGTCAACATGATGAATCAACAGATCTGTTCTTTCAATCACATCTATGGAGAAACTGTTGAAAATCAGATTAGAAGGTTTGTCAAACTCGTGTCACAAATGGTGAGTGCTGGAATTAGCATATCAAACAGTGGAATGAATCGTCAGCTTCTTAACTCTCTGCCTAAAGGTGGGATGCCGAGGTTTCTATGATCAAGCGTACCAAAGATTTGAATGAAATGACACTAACAGAACTGATTGCTACTATTAATTCTTGTGAAATCGACAATCAGCAAAGAGAAATTAATCACAAGAACTCACTGATGGCTGCTGGAGTGACTAGTTCCAATAATGCTGCACTGATGTCTCAAGCTCATCCAAATCTGATTTTCAGTCCTGTTCATGGAGTTATGAATCACAAGCCAAACATTGTTTTCAGTCCTATTGCAGCACCAAAGTCAAACTATGTGTATGGGATGAATGTTCCTGTTTCTCAAGCACCCGCTGTCAATGCCACAAATGTGTAGTCACAATCTCAGCCTCAACCTCAACATGCTAATGCTGCTTTCAGCTCAAACACTCAGTCTGCCCCTCAGAACACCCCATCAGTGGATCACATGGCTTTCTTAACCAAACAAAATGAAGAAAAACTTGCTCTTGCGTCCTCCATGATCTCTAGCTTCAATGCTTTCCTGGCAGGAGATCTTATGCCCTTAGGGGAGATAACACCAGATGTTGTGGAAGAACACTTGGATGAGCTGGATGTGGCTTGGAACATGGCTATGTCAGCATTTAAGGCTGACAAGTTTGCCAAAAGATATGGATGCCGTCCTATGTATGCTCGTCCTGGAGTGCTGAAAGACAGGCTAAGGTGCTACAGGTGCTTTGAACCAGGACATTTTGCTAGGGATTGCAAGAAGGTTCTTACAGGGTATGAAGCTACTCAAGCAGCTGCAGTAAGAAACAAGGAAAGGTCTATGGTTCCCGTCACACCTGCTAAGACTGCAACCTCAACTGGACAGGGAAATTCTGGAGCTGGAAGGGCTTTGATCGCTCAGGAGCAGAATGGATTCAACTGGGCTGATGCTATTGCTCAATGGAATCAATTAAGCTATCTGAAACTGCTGCCATGGAGAGGGTTCATCAGTGCTTGATGGCTATGACCGAGGAACCAAAATCTCTCACCGAGATGGTAAATTCCCTTTTATGTACTGAACACTGTAGGAAGAAAGTTGCTTTGCTGAGATCTCAAAATTTTGCATTAATCACCGATTACAATACTGTGATGGGAAAGTACATCAGTCTTCAAGAGAATAATAAAATTCTCTATGAAAAGATTGAGGCACTCAAGACGGACATAGCTCAACTTCACAGAGATGTAAACCAACAGCAGTGTTGGGTTCATGACTACAAACACAGACTCACAGTCAAAACTCTTAAATGTGAATATGTGAAGGGTGAGCTATAACTTCTCACTAGAAAATACAAACAAAATGAGTTAAGTATCAATAAGTTTGATACTTCCAGTGACACAGTTCGTAATCTGTGTAATGTGCAACTTGCTTATAAAGATAACAAGGGAAAGGGATTGGGATACACGAAGGTTCCGCCACCATATAATCATAATTATTCTAGATTGCCCATCACTGAGCAAGAAATGGAAAATTATGACAAAATGATGTATGGCAAGCCTAGTGATTATGTTGCATATGATCCATCTAAGTTTAAAAATGGTCCACAAGCTGATTGCAAAAAACCAATAAATCAGCTGATAAGTCCGATCATATAAATGAAACAGTAACAAATACAGAAGCCGAAACTGAAACAAAAATGGAACCAGTTAACGCACCTGCAGAGGAGATGAAGGAAGGTTCACCAAATTCTGATTTTGTTGAAAATACTAACTGTTCTAGTTTGTGTACAGAGTCAGTAAGAACTGAAGAGAAGTCTAAAGAGGATGATGAACCTGCTGCTGATAATGTTATTTCTGATAAAAATGACCTTTATGCTTGAAATTGTGTTTTTTCTTGGTTTGCTGAGACTTAGGGTGTTCCCACTAAGACTGATAAATCTGGTGCTATTATCCTAGATTATGCATGTGATAAAAATGACTGTGTTGAGAAGGTTGTGAATGTTGAAAATGTGTTGACAGGAGAGCATGATGCGTTAACTGAGGAATCTGAAACATCTATTTCAAGTAGCTCAGAAAATAATTCTGATGATTCAGAAAACTGTACCTATATGGCTGAAACCTCTAATGACGCATCAGATGACGCATCAGAAGCTCCCTGCAATAATGAAAAACTTGATGTCTTTGCTTGTAATAATGAAGAAAAAATTGTTGAACAGGGATCATCTGACGATCTTGGCAGCCAAACAGAGGATTCAGGCATCTCGGAATATAAGCTCAAATCTTCAAACGGTTCCGATTGTGATGAGCAATCAGAATCTAGCAGCATTGGGAAAGAAGATAGTCTAACTGTCTTAGACACAGACTGCTCATCATCTGAGTTACGAGGATCATCTAATATCGAGAGCTCAGAGGTTGATCTGACTGAAGAAGAGACATCCATAGAGTCCAGCTCTACAGAAACCCATGGGAACATGAAAACTATGGAGAAGGAAACCATGGAAATCAATTCCATAGTTGAATCAGATGATGAAACTGTAGAAGAAATTATTATGGAAAACTTCTCTACAGATTCTTCTGAGAACATGGTCTCTAAAGAAATGGAAGATGTGAAAGTCACTCACAGACAGTTCATCTACAGATCCAAAAGATGACCTTAACAAAACAGAGTCAACTGGACCTGTTCCCCCTAAAAGAAAGCGGTCACGTAGAAACAGAAGGCCAAAGAGAAAGAATGCACAAAGGGAAAACCCAAATCTTAAGCAAACAAAAACCCAAGCTCAAGGGTAAGGACGCGGATACTTACTCTTGTGCTGACAGCTGTAAGCCGGGTTCATCCAAGAACAAGCATCCTCGAGTAGAACTGTTTCATTTCATCTTTTACTACATGAAGTTCTAGTGGATAAGTGGCTGCTATTGGTATAACATCAACAGGTTTAAAAACTTCTAATGTTTTTGGATCTTTCATAGGATTGGCCAGTTGTGAAGGAATGACAGGTTGGGGTTTGACAACATTGCAAGGTGTGGAGGATAAAGGAGTAGGTGCTGGTATATCATCATCATTCACCTGAAATTTCCTTTTCCTTGTGTAGAGCTTTTTGGGTGAAGGGGGTTTTGTTTGTGGTATGGATGTAGAGATATTTGAAGTGATGGGTGACTGACTAACAGTTGTTGAAACAACTGGTGTTTCAACCACTGTTTTTACTACAACAATTGATGTGTCAACTTTTGTCTTTTGCACTATGGCAGGTGGTTTTTGTGATGGTGGTTTTGTTTGTGATGTGGTAGTAGGTTGTATGGTGGTTGTTGGAATGATGAGGGCAGTGGTTGATGTAGCAGTGATGGCAGTTGTTGGGATAACATCTGTTGAAGCTACTGAAGTACCAACAGTTGTTGATACAACAGGTGTTTTAACATCTGTTGGTTTGGAGGTTTGATGTGAGGAATTTTTGGGGATTTGGGGAGTTTGTTTTGTGATTTTGGAAGGTGTGGTTTTGGGTTAGCTTACTCTTCTAATAGGCATTCTTCTTTTAGGTCTAGAAGTACCCTGCTCTTAATTTTCCATCAAAACTTTCTTCTCCTCCTCAAATCTTTCAGACCCTTTTATTTCCATTGTCTCTTTCATGTTTGCTTTTAAATCAGCAAATGCATTTTGAGTCACATCAACCTTTTTGGAACCATATGGCCTTGGGATTTCTACCACATATTTAGACATTGGGTCTGGTGGCAGATATAAACTTTCTTTGCCCTTTTTACCCTTATCCCCCTTTTTGGCATCATCATGATTTTCAACAAAAAACCACTGTTGGAGGAGAAGTGCCAATGGTTTGTAGCAGTGGGGCCTTGATTGCCTTGATATCTGCTTGTGTGTCTTTATACATAGCTTCCATTGCATTTCTTACCATTTGAAGTTGAATCTCATGTTGGTGGTCAGCATATTGTTTTTGTTGATGAAGCATAGGTTGAAACAAATTTCAAAGCTCAGTGGGAGATGGAGCAGAGGTTGTAGCAGTGGGTGTTGGCTTTTGAGATTGTAACACCTGTTGCAGCACAGTTTTGATTTCTGCAACAGATGTGTCAAGTTTATCAACCCTCTCCGTCAATTCGTTGTATTTTAAACCATCACCCAACTTAATGGGATCATTTGATTTCCCAATGGCAGTGGTTGTATCAGCAGTTGACTTAGGGAAAGTTTCCCAAAAGTCATTCACTGATGCCCCTTTTTCTTGGTACCGAGGACTTCTTTACTCAGCAGATGTTACCATTCTAAGCTCACCAGTGTATATTGGATACACACCAGTGGATAGGATTGTTCCTAAAGAAGAAATTGCCATCAAGAGAGTCTTACTAATGAAACAACTGTCCAGGTGTAAACCAATGGGTTCAACACCTGTAGTAGCTGCTCCACTTGAACTACAGACAGAAAGTACTTGAACTTCCTGCAGTGTAACCTCCTCAGTTGTTGGTGGGTTAGCAGAGATAGGGAGACCAGACTCAGTCACTTGTTGAGGTATATTCTCAGTTATAGGTGGTTGAGAAGAACTGATTTCTGTCTGGGCTATATCAACTGCATCCAACAAGGGTACAATTTGTGGTCGAATTTGGGCAGTGAGGATGCGTGTGGAAAGAGAATTTACCCCGGGAGCTGGGCTGTTGAACATAGATTCAAGTGAATCAAATGTTTCATATTGTGGTGTCCCTGTGGATACAACCTGATCCTTTTGAGAGGATGTAGGAGGAGTTTGAGGCTCAGGTTGAGATCTTTCATCCAACTGCTGTGAGGAAGTAGCAGCAGTGGGTATTGGTGACTTTTGTGTTGTCACAGGTATAAACTCTGGGACCTCATCTTCCAGAGTTACCTTTTTGGTGGGTTTGGGTGACTTTTGTGATTTTTTCTGTTTGGGCCTTTTGGTGATTTTAGGTGTGGGTTTCACAGCAGTGGGTCTGCTACTGTGATCACCTTGAGTAGTGGGCTCAACAGCAGTGATCTAAGGAGCAGTTGTGGCTGCTAAATTCTGTTCAGGTTTGGACAGCCTTGTGAATGTTTCAGAAGATAGGCTGTTTATATGAATAGGATTTCCTTGGATAAGCACATGTGCATTATCTTTTGGAATCTTCTTTTGTAAATAAAAACTTAAAAAGCTTGGAAATAATAAAAATGGTTTTTTATTGTCTTTGATATTATTAATATTTTTGATCATATCATTGAAAATCTCCTGGGAATAGTTAAAAGTAACATCTCCAACCATTATAGAATATCCCAGGTATTGGATTTTCAACGGTATCTCATTGAAGACTGTTGTCTTATTTGAGACACACATGAGGAGGGTATGGAATAAAAACCTTGGGGCAGGTGGAAAACTACCCTTTTGTAAAGTATCCTTTTTCATTTCTTCCTCATACCCTCTCTCAAGAAAATCATTTTGGTATTCAGCCTTTGGAAAAGAATTTTTACCTTCATGATCATTTATTTCAAAAACCTCTGAAATGGCTTTCGGTGTGATGGCAACTGGAATTCCCTTTATTGTGGAAATGATTGCATTGCCCAGGGCTTTTTGTCTTTTCTCTCAAGTCTTGCATTTTTCCAAAAGTCCCTTAGGGTTTCGAGATAAATGGGGGAATCGCAAGTCAACACAGTTTTGTACTTTGAAGAGGAAAGAGCGTCTATGGCAGAGTGAAAGGCTGTGTTTTGACTTGTTTTATCAAGTATGCACAGGTAGTTGTGAGGAGTTTTGAAAGGAAGTGCCATGGTGATTTGAGTGATTGCGAGAGGATGAAGATGATGAATGATTTGAGAGAAATTGTGATGGTAACTACTTTTAGAAATGAATTTTGAATTCGATTCGACAATGAAAACCCTGTTTGGGGTTTTGATTAGGGTTTTATAAAGTGAAAAAGTGAATGCTGACGTGGCAGCGGTTACAAAGATCTGATGGATAAGTACTGTCCACGTGCCAACCTCTGATGAGTAATGGAAGATAGTTGTTTAGGAAACCACTGATGGAACAAGTATCAGTGGTTTGCTGAAGGGAAAATGAGAACAGTGGTGGACTTTTACTATCAGTGGATAGTCATCAGTGGGTTAAAACACTGATTTTGGACAACAGTGATTAACAAAGATAATGAAGGAACAGAGGTTAACTTTCAGCAGTGGACAATAATCAATAGAACAGATGTTTGAACCAAAACAATGGGTATGGCAGACTTTTAAGGATTAATGAAAAATAGCTATTTTTAAGGATGAAATTTTGATTTTCTGAAAACATTTTAATGCTTTTATTCATAGAAAAACAGGATTTTGCCTATTATTCCATGTTTAGCATGCCAATTCTAGAGATCAAGCTTTCAAAGGTGGATGTGTCTAATGCTTTTGTTAGCACATATGCCAGCTGTTCTTTAGTTGGAACATGGTGCAGAGAAATCAAACCTTTTTCATAGCAATCCCTCACAAAGTGATGTCTGATATCAATATGCTTGGTGGTTGAATGTGAAACTGGATTTTTGATGATATTTTATACTGCCTGACTGTCCAACATAAGAGGTGTCTTTAGGGCAGTGATACCAAAATCCAGCAATTGATTTTGAAGCCATAACAGTTGGGCTGTACAGCTTGCAGCAGCTATATACTCTGCCTCAGTAGTGGATGCTGAAACAGCTGCTTGCTTTTTTGCTTTGCCAAGACACTAAGCAATTGCCTAGGAATTGGCACCCTCCTGAAGTGGACTTCCTCGTTGTATTACATCCAACAAATTCACTATCTGAGAAACCTGAAAGCTTGATATTTCCATCATCTGGATACAAGATACCAAGTGTGGGAACACCTTTTAAGTATCTGAATATCCTTTTTACTGCAATAAGATTTGACTTTCTAGGGGCTGATTGGGATCTTGCACAAACACATGTTGCAAACATGATGTCTGGCCTAGATGCAGTTAGGTACAATAAAGACCCAATCATATAAAGAGTTTGATCAACCAAATCATCCTTTTCATCAGACATGACTATTTTTGTGGTTGCTATGGGTGTACTACATGGTTTGCAATCATCCATCTCAAATTTCTTTAAAAGTTCTTTGGCATATTTGCCTTGATGGATGAAAGTACCATTTTGCAGTTGCTTTACTTGGAGACCAAGAAAGCACTGTAGTTCACCCATTGCACTCATCTCAAACTCAGCTGTCATGAGTTGTCTGAACTCTTCACACATTTTGGAACATGTGCTTCCAAAAATGATGTCATCTACATAAATTTGGACAATCATCAAATCTTTCCCTCTCCATTTTAAAAATAGTGTTTTGTCAATTTTACCTCTAGAGAGAAGAAAGGTGGAAAGAGTTTCATACCAGGCTCTAGGTGCTTGTTTCAGACCATACAGAGCTTTATTTAGCTTGTAGACATGATTTGGATAAAATGGATCCTCAAAACCTGGAGGTTGACAAACATATACCTCTTCTTGAATTTTACCATAGAGGAATGCACATTTGATATCCATTTGATACACCTTTATGTTGTGGTTGACAGCAAAGGCCAGGAACAGTCTAATAGCTTCCAATCTTGCTATAGAGGCAAAAGTTTCATCATAATCAATGCCCTCTTCCTGTCTGAAACATTGAACCACTAGCCTCGCTTTATTCTTGACAACAATACCCCTTTCATCAGTTTTATTTTTAAAGACCCACTTTGTGCCAATAGGACTCACATCCTCTGGCAGTGGTACAAGCTCCCATACTTGTTGTCTTTTAAACTGTTGGAGCTCCTCTTGCATGGCTTCTACCCAGCTGTTGTCTCTTAGTGCCTCTTGGTACTTGACTGGCTGATGGAGTAATAGGAAACCAGCAAAAAGACAGATGTTTTGGGATCGACTTCTTTTGAGCATCCCTTCACTGATGTTGCCAATGATTTGGTCAGGTGGATGAGACTTGAAGAAGATTAAATCTCCTTTGAATGGAACAATGGCATTTAAGGGTGAAGGCTGCAGATGTGAATCATCTGAGCTGACCACTGTTGGTGACTTTGATGATCCAACAGTGGCTTGAAATGGAGGTGGAGGAATAGGAGGAAGTGGTGTGAAAACATGCTGATTTTTATCCACTATTTGAGGATTTTTATCAACAGTGCTTGAGGATATGGAAGCAGGGGTTAATGGGCTACTTTGGTCAACAACTGTTGAGGTAGCAGTGGTTGAGCTTTGACAACTGTTTTGAACATCTGCTACTCTACCAAATGATGCAGACTTTTGTTGTAGAATAATGACTTCATATCCATAGTCTGATGGAGGATTTTGAGATGGACCTACATTGTTAGTCTTAACAGAAACATTTTCAAAGGTAAATTTATCAAGATCAAATAATTATGCAGGATTTGCAGGGATTTTCATTGAAGAGAGTTCATTGAACTTCACATTCAAAGTCTCTTCCACTGTCTTAGTTTTAGTGTTGAACACTTTGTAGGCCTTAGCAGTGGTTGAGTATCCCAAATGATAACCACAATCAATTTTGGCTGCAAACTTTGAAATGGAATCTTTTAAGTTTAGAATGAAGCATGGGCAGCCAAAAACTTTGAAATATGAGATAAGTGGTTTGATTTTATACAGAATTTCATTGGCAGTCTTTTGATGCCTGCGGTTTATTAAAACACTGTTCTGGACATAGCAAGCAGTGTTTACAGCCTCTGCCCAGAAAGTTAATGGCAAACCTGAATCAGCAAGCATGGTCCTGGCAGCCTCAATCAAAGTTCTGTTCTTTCTTTCAACAACCCCATTTTGTTCTGGTGTTCTTGGAATGCTGTACTGCCTTACTATTCCTTTTGACACACAAAACTCATCTAACTCCCTATTTCTGAATTCTGTGCCATTGTCACTCCTGAAGATTTTTACTAGCAAGTCAAAGTGCTTTTCAACCTGTGTGACAAAGTCTTGCAGAATGCCTGCAGTCTCATATTTGGAATGTAAGAAATAAGTCCATGTAAACCTAGAAAAGTTATCTACAATTACCAAACAATATTTTTTCTTTCTAAGACTCATGACTTTAACTTGGCCAAACAGATCCATGTGAAGCATTTGCAAGCATTTGGTTGTTTTGGACTCTTCAATAGACTTAAATGAGCTTTTATGGTGTTTTCCTTTTATGCAGGAAACACAATGCTCAGGACAGGTGAACAGTTTTTGAGGAAGACCTCTTACTAACCCCTGTTTTGACAAAGCAGTGATTATCTTGAGATTTGTGTGCCCCAATCTTCTGTGCCAGAGTTCTGTCTCTTTGTTAGAGGCAGCTGAGAACATATAGGCATCATTCCTGGGGCTCTCTTTTGACAAATCAACTACATAGACATTGCCACTCCTTTGAGCAACAAGTTGGGTTTTTTCATTTTTTATTATTTCTTCAATCTTTTTAACCATTTCGGGTCCAACAATCCTACAACACTCCTTAGTAAAAAATGAACCATAACCTTTGTCACTCATTTGAGAGACACTAAGGAGGTTGAATTTTAGATTGTCTTTCAGATTGACATTTTCAAACTTAACATTTCGAGACTGAACTGTACCAGAACCCATCACCTTCCCTTTACTATTATTACCAAAAGATATATTACCCCCTCCATGAGTTTTGAATTCTTTGAGTATGGCTCTACATCCAGTCATATGCCTGGAGCCTCCACTATCTACATACCAAAGACTATCTAAGCATGTAGAAGCTCCCTGCACATTAAGTAAATAATTAGTTCAGGAGGGTCTCCAAAGCCAATAAGGCTTTGGATGGGGTCTCAACAGTGTCTATGTTAAGGTCAGGAAGATGGACAGTGGTTAGATCAGGGGATTGAGCAATTTTTGAAACTTGTTTCTCTAACCACTGTTGGGAGCCATTTCCAATCAATTCTTGATATCCATAGGGATGCCTATTCACTCTTGGTTTAGAAGGCCTTTTGTAGGCTTCATAAACATGTGAGACCCTTGGATATGGTGGTTGACCTTTACCTCTTTGGTATTGGTTTGTAGGGGGTGCATCAGTTACCTGAACTTCTCTTTTAATAGAGGTTTGGTTTAGCTGTTTTGTAACAGCTGTTTGAACTGGCACAAACAGTGGTTGCTTCTTTACTTGTGATTTGAATGAACTCATGGATGTTTTTGAAGTGTACTCATTCTTTTTTACATCAAAGGATTTGAGATACACACATTCCTGAGTGAGATGGTTTGTTTTACCACAGATGGTGCAGCTCTTAGCAGGCACAATGGTACTTGTTTTGTTAATATCATATGCCTTTAGATGAAAACAATCTTTGGTCAAATGATTTTTCTTCTCACAAAAATCACAAAACAAGTTTTTAACCTTTTATTTTCTTCTTTTCAGACTCCTTTGCAACGGAGTTTTGAACCACTGTTGGGATGTCCTTAAGAGGAATAACCTTGGCCTTAGGAGCTTTGACACCATCTATGGTTGTGAATTCCATGGGTTTGAAGTTTTCAAGAATGTCACACTCATCAGACCATGTGGGTTTGAATTGATATTTCTCAATCTCCTCAAAAGTTGAAGAGTCCACTGATCTTTCAAGAGTGATTTTGTTGCCATTTTTATCAGTTATTTTAATTTCTTGGCCATTCTTGTTTGTGGGAATGATTTCAACAGAACCAGATTCATTTGCAGCAGTGTTTTCAACTTGGTCATGTTTTCTAAAACCTACACCAAATTTTACATTGCTTTTGATCTGTTTCTCAAGCATAACTTCATAACCTTTGCAGGATTCCACCCATTTTTCACAAGTGATTTGGGTGGTTTCCAACTCCTTTTTACAGACTTGATATTTTTCTATCATGGTCTGGAGTTGGTCCTTGGTTATGCTATGCTCTTGTTTGATGCTGCTAATTTCATTTTCCTTTTCAGACAATTTGATTTTTAATTCTTTTAAAGACTTTTCAAATTGTACTTCACCAGTTAATAATCTATCTCTAAGGTTTTCATTCACCTCCTTAATGTTAGCAAATGCTATGATGCATTTGTCTGAACAAAGGTTTTTAAGGACCTGGGGTGATACCTTAGTTGCAGCCATCATGGCACAATCATAGGTATGATCACTTTCTTCATGAACTTTTTCTTCTTTTTCACCTTTTTCTTCATTCTTCTTCAGACCAGGGGTCAGATAGTGGTTCCAACAGGGGTTCTTAATTTTCTCCCAGCAATTTTTCACCAGCAACAACAGTAACCACTGCTTTAGCAATTGTATCCACTGTTTCATCACTTGACTGTCCTTCAGTTTTCAGCCCTTCTGGTATAGACTCCATTGCTACAAAACAAAGATCATCACTAGAAACATTAGTTTGAGCATAGAGTGCAAAATTTTCATCTCCTAGCTCTTCAGGTAAGCTACTCTAGTCAACAAGGCCTTGGGTGAAAAAGCTTTGCTGATCTGGTTGAACCACTGCTGGTGTAGCTTGTTGTGGTGCAACTTGTTGCACCTGAACCTGAGGAGCAGGGGCCTGGACATACTGTATCTGAGGAACAGTGGTTTGAACATAGTGCACAGGAACAGGGGTTGCAGGGTGTGCATAGTGAGCAGTGTTTACATGGGCAGCAGGGGCATATTGGGCATAATGCACAGTGTTTTGGTTATTTTGTGGTCTAGGGTTTGAGCTAGGATGTGTGATGATTGGTCCATTGTTTTGACTCTTGCACTATCTAGCAAAATGACCTAACCTATTACACTTATAGCATTTTATCTTAGACTTATCCAGCCCTACTTTCAAGTTCCCATGTAACCCTGAAAATTTTCTCCCTGTCCTTTTGTAAAATTTGCTGGTTCTAACACTCAACAGTGCAAGTTGGTGCAAAATGTCCATTTCCTGTAAGTCAGTAGGATCAAAATGCTGCAAATCATTGAGTTCAAAGCACAGATTGTCAGAGTTCTGGTTTTCACTACTAGCTGTGAATGCATAGTTGTTTGAGTAAGAATCAGAGTTATTAAAAGCTCCACCAGCAGTTATGTCAATATAATGATCATAACTCTGATCCTTACTACTACCAGATTCTTCCTGACCCAAAAGAGCTGTACTGCCAAATGAATAATCATCTGCAACTTTACCAGACTCTTGTAACTTCTTTTTCTGGTTCAACTCTCTTTCATAGGTCAGGAGTCTACCATGAAGCCGGGTTAGGGTCAGATATTTAAACTCAATCGAATTTCTGGTTACAAAAGCAATTGTGTCCCATTTTTCAGGAAGTGACCTTAAAAACCTGCTATTTATAGTTGATTTAGGAAGTTCAGTTTTAACAAGCTTAAGTTCACTTATGAGACACCTAAATCGCTCAAACTGTTGTGTTAATGTTTCACCCTTAATGTGACAAAAGGTTTCATATTGTTGGTTTCAAAATCTGTTTTCTAGTGAAAGTCCATTTCGTTTGTAGTATTTCGTTTGAGGTTCATTTCGTGTAGAAAGTGTTTTCACATGAAAGTAATTTTTTTCAAAAGCTTAAAATTTTTCGGTAAACTGTTTTCGTAAAATGGACAATCAAGAGTTTTATAACTTCTTTGCCGGTGGGGGAATGACGGCAGCACAAACATCAGGCAGTATTGTGCAAAATGTGAACATGGAGAATGAACTCGGTACGATGCAGAAACCGCCGAAGTTGATGAACATCGACGAGTATTCCGGATGGGCTGATAAATTTAAGACTTGGGTGCAAGTAAACCATTTCGAATGTTGGATGAAAATCGAATTGAAATATGTTCCTCCAAAGAATGGTGCGGGTTTAGAGAAAACTATCGGAAGCTTACCTCCACAAGAACAAGATGAGTCCAAGGCAGAAAAGAAAATGATGAGTATTCTACAGCAAGCCATCAAAGAAGATATCTTAGTGCTGCTACAAGATCAAAGTTGTTCACAGTCTGTTTGGAATTGTCTAAAGATCAAGTTTAAGGGAAGTGTGTCTATGATAAAAAGCAAAACTGCTTTGTTGAAGAAAGAGTTTGATATCTTTACGGGTATGAAAGGAGAAACAACAAAGAAATTGATCGAGAGATATTGCCATCTAGTCGTTGAGATGAAAAGGTTGAGCATAAACAAAACTGATGAAGAGTGGGTGGATAAACTAGCGGATGCGTTACCATACGATGAATGGGGCACTTATCTGTTGGTACTGAAAAACAATAATGAATATGCTGGATTCAATCTTAGCTCATTTATCGAGAAAATCGAATCATACGAGCTTCAGTTGACAAAGATTAGAAAAATGAATTCTTCAAGTGTGCAACAAGATGTTTCGTTGTATTACAAAGGTAGCACATCAACAACATCTAATCTAAGCCCAAAGATCCAAACAACTTTTAGTGCTGATTCGACATCCGGAGTTTCATCTGTTACATCAAGCTGCAATAGTTCACCATTTGCAAGTTTTGAACCAAATCCAAAGGTTCAAAATTCACCGGATCAGTCATATACTCAAAGTTTGTCGGGATCAAATAATCGAAGTCAAGGTCCGGGAATTCTGTGAAACATTGCAGTAAACATAAAGAACGCTCAAGACTTTACTGAGTCATCTGCAAAACAGCACATAGCACTACTTGCTTCAGTGCTTGAATCTTATGAGAGTTTGGTTGCAGGCAGAATTGGGAACCATGATATGACAAAAGAAGATTATGATCAGATTGATCCAGAGGAGCTGGAGTTGATCGATACTAAATGGGGAATGGCAAGCTTGGTGAGAAGAGCTCAACGTTTTATGGAAATCACTGGTTGGAACAGTCTTTCAGGACCTGATCAAAAGCTCGGGTTTGACAAATCAAAAGTCACGTGTTTTAAATGCAAACAAAAAGGCCACTTCAAATGAGAGTGTCCTAACAGAGAAGTCAACAACCATCAAAACCCGTTCACAAATGATTACTACAAGCAAGCTATCTATCACAAGACAAATCAACAACCATTCACCCAAAGACCTCAAATCGAAAACAAACCTGAAAAAGCTCTCTTAGTCAACCGAGATGATGAGAAAGTTGCTGAAGGGTTTAGTTGGGATAAGTATATCCCTGGCAGTGATGGCATGGCAATGATGGCACAGATTGTGGAAGAGTCTGAATGTGTTGCTGAAACAGTTGAAGTTAGTGAAGACATGTCTGAAGAAAGTCTGGCAGAACTTGAGGAAATAGCTGCAGAAGTTTACTACTATCAATCAGAGCAGGAGGTTATTGCTAGTTCTTTCAAATCAATAATGCCTCCTAATATGTTTGAATCCTTTGCAGGTTTCTTTGGTGAACCAACCACTGGTTTCTGTCCAAGATACGATGAAGAGAAAGCTCTTGTTGAAGAAATAATAGACGTTTCCAAGGAAATGAATGAGGAGACACTAAAAGAAATTGCTAACAAAGCATTGATGGGCAAGCTTAAAGAGGTAGAAACAAAACCTGTTGAAACAAAGTCTGTCGAAACAGAGTCAGTTGAAAGTGTGTCTGTCGAAACAGAGTCGGTCAAAAAGGAGTCTGACGAGAAATCAGAAAATGAGGAGGTCAAATCAGGAGAAGAGTCTGAGTCAGAGTCTGATGGTGTCGGTAAAACAGATATTAAATTTAACCAAGAGGAAAGGGTTTCTGAAAAAGTTGATTCAATTCATGAAACTCCGTGCAAAAAATGTTCAAAACCATGCATGGAATGTCTTGAAAAAGACAAAAGAGTTTCATGAATTGAAGAAATTTACTGATGAAGTTAAATATGATCTAAGTGAGATAAAAGAATCATACGACACTTTGGCTAGATCAATCAAGATGATTAAAAAGGAAAGTTGTGAAAATGATAAAGCTACAAAGTTGCTAAAAGCCACAGTCATGGATAAACAAATGGAAATAAACATTCTTTTGGACACAATCGCATCGTTAGCACAAGAACTAGAATTGACGAAAATTGAAATTGAAAGAATTTATAAAAAATTAATGAGTTACACTGCTTCATCATATGTGATTGATCAAATTGTTCCGCAACAACCTCATGCGAAACCTGTCTTCAAAAGTGTTCCACCCCCAATGTGGAATCATTACACTCAAAAGTATCCAGATGGGGTGGAATCTGCATTGAATCTCAAGTTGAGAACCATTGAGAATGAGTTGCCCGAGAGCATTGATGTTACATTTTCTCCATCCGACACTGATAATGAGTCACAGGTGATCAAAACCGTTGTTGACCAGGTGTTAGATGAAGAAAGTTATAACTCGGAGTTTGATACTGTGAAAACTCATTTTGAAAACTCCATTTCTGATTCTGAAGAAGATGGTCACTTTTTGGACAAGTTTATACCAAAATCAGAAAAAGTGGCGAATGATGATTCGATCATTTTGGTTTACATAATGACCAGAACTGACAAAATTTATTCTGATTTTGAGTATCCAATCCAGAATGAAAACATGCAAAATGTTGAAAAGGTGTTTAAACTTGTTGAAATTGACATTTCTGAGGTTAACAATAATGAGTTTCTTTCAAAACCTAAAAAATCTTTTGTGAAACAACAACCGAACAACCTTGGGAAAAAGGATTGGGTGGGTAAAAATGGGTCTAACAAAAGAAATGGCAACAACTTTAAAAACAAAGGTATTGGTTTTGAAAAGAAGATGGCTAAGAATGTCAAGCCAAAAGAAAGGATGAGTGATGTTTTTGTTGCTAGTTCTAGTGTTGATGCTGAAAAGGATTATATCTTCAGTCAAAAAGCCATTGATGATTTCAATGCAGCGAAAAAGTTGAGAGAAGAGACCTACAAATCAACTTTTGTCGAATATGACAAAAGAATTTGTTATCGCTGTAATGAAATTGGTCACATGGCCAAGCAGTGTGTGAAAAAGTTTGAAAAACCAGTTTTGCAAAAATCCAAACATAAAACTCCAACTGATGTTAAGGGTAAAAAGCCAATGGTTTCCCCCGTTCGAATTTTGAAAAGAGGTGAATCTTTGAAGAACGAGGATAAGCCGAAATCAACATTTGAAATTGGTGAATCTTCGAAAACCCAAAAGACTTCAAAGATTTATCCAAAGATGAAAATTTTTGAAAACCAATCATGGGTGGCAAAACCAAAACAGTCAGTTGAAGTAAAGAAGATGGAAAATGAGCTAAAATCTGAATCAATAGTTTGTGCAAATGATGTTAACAAACTTGAATTTGAACTAGAAAAGTTGCTTGAGGAGTTTCCTCCAATTAAAGAGGGTGATTTAAAACCAAAAGCCAAATCTGTTGTTCCAAATGTCATTTTTAACATTCCGAAAGTTGATGAGACTTGTGATATTGTATTTGGAAGTGTTCCAAAGGTAAAGAAATCATGGGCTTCATTGTTTGAATGAATTTCGGTGATGTATGCAGGGGCTGCCGAGGTCAATAATCTCGAAGTGGATCATGGACAGCGGAGCTTCAAGACATATGACTGGAATGCTAGCTTTACTCTACAACGTCAAATCTATCAACGGTGGTTATGTTGGATTTGCAGGGAATCAGGGTGGCAGGATAGTTGGTGAAGGAAGTCTAACAAATGGAGTTGTGTCGTTTGAAAAAGTGAACTATATCATCGAACTTGAAAACAATCAGCTGAGTATCTCACAAATCTGTGACAAGTCATTTACAGTACACTTCACTAAAAATGGATGTTTAATCATAAAACCTGGTTTTAAAATTCCTGAGGACATGGTGTTGATGCGCACTCCACGGGAAAATGATTTGTATGTACTCGATATGAGCGTCGCAACCACAACAGATTATCAGAAACAATGTTTTGTATAAAAAACAAAAGCGACTGAAAAAGAGTCTAAAATGTGGCATCGAAAGATGGGCCACATTCATGTTAGAAAAATGAACTTTCTTGTGCATAATGATCTTGTAGAAGGTGTAAATTTGAAAAATTTTCATTTGGATGATGATTGTGTGGAGTGCAAGAAAGGAAAGCAGACCAAAAAGTCACATCCGCAGAAGCTATTGAATTCAATCAGAGTTCCGCTTGAAAGGTTACACATGGACCTTTTCGGACCAGTCAATGTAAAAAGTGTGAGCGGAGACTTGTACTGTCTGGTGGTCACCGACGACTTTACCAGATTCTCATGGGTGATGTGTATTGAAAGCAAGGACCAAACTTTTGAGTCGTTGATGGTTCTATTCAGAAAGATGGAAACGCTGTACAAGTTGCCGATCAGAAGAATTCGGAGTGATAATGGAACGAAGTTCAGAAATAATCGGATGCTCGAGTTTTGCAATGAAAAAGGAATTCTTCATGAATTTAGTGCACCATACACTCCACAGCAAAATGGTGTAGTTGAAAGAAAGAATCGCACCTTGATTGAAACAGCTCGAACAATGCTCGCCGATTCCAAGATACCGATATTTTTCTGGAGTGAAGTAGTTGCAGCAGCGTGCTATACATTGAACCGCGTTCTCACAGTGAAAAAATACAAGAAAACTTGTTTTGAACTTCTTCATCGTTACAAGCCAAATTTGAAGTTTTTAGAACCGTTTGGATCGCCATGTACTTTCATTGATCAAGATGGTAAGTTTGGTGCAAAGAGTAATGAAGGTTTCTTTGTTGGCTATGCGAGTCCGCTGAAAAGGGTGTTCGTACCATGCCTGGGGAAGATAATTCAAGTTCAGCATGTAGACTGTCAGAAGCATACTGCTCCACCACAACTTCCCGGACAAAGATTTTTGTTCGATTACGATAAACTCTGGGAGTATTTCCAACTGCCGACTGAGCCAAGTGTCGAGGAACTCGTTTTACTATACCAACATCAACAATCTATGTCACAAGATCAGGTGCCAAGACCGTTGGTAGTTTCTCAGCCCAACGTGGGTACAAGCGACCCTACAAGTGGTGCAAACGATCATGAGGCCGGTCCAAGTGGAACGACACATGAACCCCCAGAGGAACCAGCTCCAACGTTTGATAATTCTGACGACTCAGAATCGGAAGACGGTCCGACTTTTGACGAGGAACCAAATGTTGCAACGACAGAAGCTGAGGATCACACCGGTGATCAAGATATTACGACCTTACAATCGGAAGTGAGCGTGCCTGACACTGCTATGCCAAGAACTTTGTTGTATCATCCTTCAGAGCAGATTATTGGTGATCTTCAGAGCGGAGTAAAAACATGAGATCAGATCAACAGAGCTCTTACATGTTTTTATACATCTGTTGCTCCTTTACAAGAAGAATTCTCACTTAAGTGTTTCATTTCGCAGGTTGAATCCAAAACATATAAAGAAGCTTTAACTGAAGAAAGTTGGGTCAACGCTATGCAGGAAGAGTAGCAGCAGTTTGAGAAGCTGGGAGTCTAGAGATTAGTAGACCTTCCTGAAAATCAGAAACTGATCAAAACAAAGTGGGTATTCAAATGCAAAAGAGACGATGCAGGAGTCATTGTTCGAAACAAAGCACGATTGGTAGTACGGGGATTCAGTCAGCAAGAAGGCATTGACTTTACAGAGGTGTATGCGCCTCTTGCTAGACTTGAGGTAATTAGAATCTTCCTGTCGTTCGCGTCTTGGAAAGGATTCAAAGTCTACCAGCTTGATGTGAAATCTGCATTCCTGTATGGCAAAATCAAAGAAGAAGTGTATGTTGGACAACCGCCGGGTTTCACTGATCCACTAAACAAAAACAAAGTCTATTTTCTGGATAAAGCGCTTTATGGACTTCACCAGTCCCCGAGAGCCTGGTATGAGACGCTTTCCCAACAACTGCTGGCCAACGGGTTCACCAGAGGGACAATTGATAGCACTCTATTTACCAAAGAGGTTGCCGGACATCTTTTAATCGTGCAGATCTACGTTGATGACATCATATTTGGTTCGACAAATGACGATTTGTGTAAAGATTTTGAGAAAGTCATGAAAACAAAATTCGAGATGAGTTCAATGGGGGAGATGAAGTTCTTCTTAGGATTGCAAGTGGAACAAATGCCCGAAGGAATCTTCATTGATCAAACTAAATACGTGAACGATGTTCTGGAAAAGTTCAACATGTCTGAATCTACTCCGACATCAACCTCCTTAGCTCAGAATCATGGGATTTGCCCAGATGAGAGTGGAGAGAAAGTGGACGAGACGTATTACCGGTCAATAATTGGATCTTAGATGTATCTTACTGCTTCTCGCCAGGACATCATGTGTCTGACGTTTTATGTACTCGTTATCAGTCCAGCCCACGCCAGTTACACTTGACGATCGTGAAACGCATCTTACGGTATTTGAAAGGCTGCCCAAGCACCGGCTTGTGGTATCCTAAGTCTGGCGATTTCTCTCTCACAGGCTTTGCTGATTCGGATTTTGGTAGCTGCAAGCAAAATGCTAAGTCCACCACTGCTGGGTGTCAGTTCTTCGGAACTCGACTTGTCACCTGGCAGTGCAAGAAGCAAACCTCAGTAGCGCTCTCTACGTGCGAGGCAGAATACGTTTCGGCCTTGAGTTGTTGCTCTCAGATCCTTTGGATCCAACAGCAGATGCGAGACTTTGGTTTGCAGTTCTTGGACACGCCTATATTTGTGGACAATGAAGCAGCGATTAACATAACGAAAAACCCGGTTCACCATTCTAAAACTAAACATATAGAAATTCGACATCATTTCATCCGTGATTGTCACGAGAAGAAATTGATTAGAATTGAACATATACACACCGTGATTGTCACGAGAAGATATTTGTGGACAATGAAGCAGTGATTAACATACCAAACCATTTGATAAAAAGAGATTAAACTATCTTTTGAAATTAAATGGGATGAAAAATTTGTTTTCTGGGAGGGTTGTTGAATGTGAAGCCGAGGAGGACGGCAATCTGACGTGATCCACGTTGTGTTGTCAAAGTTTTTGTACAGTTTATTTTCTGCTTTTGATAAAAACAAAAACACAAAAATATGTCTTTGTTTTTAGGGGGAGAAAGTTTGTAGAAAAATACAAAAACATGATAAAATTTCAAAATTCAAAAACATTTGAAAAAGTAAAAAATGAGTTTGTGTAAAAAGGGGAAATGATAGTACATCAGCTAGACAGTGCAGTACGCTAAAGAAATATAAAGTAAAAATGTGTTAAGCAGTCTTGCAGATGATATGCCGATAGGTTTTTACACATTTAGTAGGTTTGTTCGGGATATAAACATAAATAATTACTTGCTTTTATGTGGGGAACATCTCTCGGATATATGGGTAACCCCCGAAATCTTGTTTGAAAGGTCCCTCTTTCTAAGATACTAGGTCTTTATGCTTAGTGATATCTGGGGTATTATCCCGGGACTTCTGATTTTGCGGAAGTAATGGCCTAGTCCCCGGAGAATACTTTATGTTGCTTGAAATAAAAGCCCCCCCTCAGCATAAAACATGATGAAACATTGCAAAATGCTAATCATGTGCTGTTGTAAAAAAGATTCTCTAAAGGGAACCCACCAAAAGTCGAAGCCGTCATCTCTCTGCTGAACGGAAGTTCTGACCTGAGCTCTCACGGCCTTCGCATTTAACCCCTTACAGATATCATCTAGGTATACTCACCTTTAAGACTGAATATTGGGATCTTGATACGGGAGTATATTCTGAGGTGGTACACATGTAAAAGTTAAGCCTTAAAACACTAAATCTGTATCCTGAACAGATTGAACTTTGTGTGAAAATTTACGAGGATCAGTATATCAGTAATCAATGCAAATTGTTTAGTACTGAAAATGTAATCAATAGCTTAATGGTGCTTGTATCTCGTCGGCAGCTGATATGATCCCCTAACACACTCGCAAAAATATTGTTTGTACAGTTTATTGCTTAGCATACTCAAAAATCCAAAAAGATTTGCTTTTCATCTTATTTTCGACAACGAACGTTGGGGAACAGATGATCAAAGTCTTATGCGCTAAACATGTCTGGATCATGAGGGTTGAGTAAGCAGAAGATTGTTAAAAAGTGATCGGTAATTGCTTGAAAGTTTAAAAAGTTCATTAACTTGAACTTAAATTGTTTCAGAAGGTCAGCAAACTTCATAAAATGGTCGACCAAGGTCATTAACTTGGACTTGGTAGGCTGAACAGTTGACCAAGGTCATTAACTTGGACTTGGTTAACTGGGTGTGTCGGTAAAATCTGAAAAAGTTAAAAATTTGAAATTTTGAAAAGGTAATTTCGCTTGAAAACACTAATTCCGTTTGAACAAGTAATTCCGCTTGAGTTGGTAATTTCGCTTGAACATGTCATTGTGCCTATTTCAAACGGAATTAGGCTGCCTATAAATAGTGAGGGGATTCCGCTTGAGCAGGTCATTTTTGTTATTCCGCTTCAAAGTTCCTCTCAAGCGATTTCAAGCGAAATCCTCAAAATCATTGATTTCTAGTCGAAACTCTGCCCGATTGTTGTTAAAAATCCTGATTTTAGTTGGCATACTCAACTATAATCATGGTAAAGGTGAGTTTGATGGTCAATTTGATCTAGATTTGAACTGTTTTTGTTTGTCGGCGCTGAACAGGACAAAGAACATAGATCTAGGGTTTGTGTGTTAAATAAAATCAACGATAATCATACATGTGTAGTCGGAATAGGTTGTAGATCTGTCTTAGGGTGTTGATTGAACCAGATCTATTGTTTCCGCTTGATTGACGTTGAACAGGGTTTTCAAACTTAGATCTAGGTGGATTTTGTGGTTAAAAATGAAATTAAAACCTACTCACATGCTCGGAATCTTATACAGAACAAACCCAGTTGTTTGATTTCATCATCAGAAAAGTTTTGAAAAATCTTGTTCATAACTAGGGATTTCAAACGAAATTACAACTCATGTTATTCCACTTCAAATGTTATTCCGTTTCAAGATGTGATTACGTTTCAACATGAGATTTCGTTTGAAGATTAATTCCGTTTGAAATCAGTTGATTCCGTTTCAAACTGTGATTCCGTTTCATATTGTGATTTTGTTTCAAAATGTTATCTCGATTGAATGTGATTCTGTTTGAAGTGATTTAGTTTGTGTATCTGTTTGAGTTGAAAAATTTTCAAAGTGTTTGACTTGATTGTGTGTTGTTGTTTTTCAGCCTTCGAATGTTTTGTTTGATGCACTACACAACACTTGTTGTGATTTCAATGAGGAGAAGATTCCAAAGTTGTCCGAATTCAAGAGTATTTTGGAATTTATGAGAAGATTGCCTATACAAAAAGCCTTGACGAATCAACATCTGGTGTTTAGATCTCATATCAAACGTTTTTGGGAAAAGGCAACTTATGACGAAGAGAGCAAAGTGATCAATTCAATTGTTAAGCTGAATGGTGAAGAAAAGCAGATTATCATTTCAGATGCGCTTGTACGTGAAGTGTTGGATTTTCCTGATGATGTAAACTCTCCGACAAAATTCCCAGAGAGGATGGTCAAAGGCTGTATGTTGCGGATGGGTTATAATGGTGCACTGAACAGTGCTAATTACTTGAAGTCAAAATTTTCAAAGCCATACAAGTTTCTTATTCACTCAGTATTACAAGCTCTAAGTCACATGAAGGGAGGTTATGATGCAATGAGAGATTATCAAATGAACATGGTAACAGCTCTCGTATTAAACAAGAAGTATAATTTTTCGAAGATTGTATTTCATTACTTGGTAGATGAAATTACTTCAAAGAGGAAGACTTGGTTGTATCCACGATTTGTTCAAATGATGATAGATCATGCTTATCCTAAACTTGAAAGAGATGAGAATAATGATTTGTTGGTTCTATCTCACATGGATAACGAGTCTGTGAAACAATTGGCCAGATATCATCCTAATCATCCAGAGCCAACTACAAAAGCTAAATTTTTTGGTTTCAACAAAGATAACAATTATCAAGATCCAGATCCAGTCAATCATCAGAACTGGAGAAATGAGGAAGAAATGAAAGAGAAGAGTTATGCAGATGAACTCAAAGCACTTGAAAGCGTCAAAGAAACTAGAAATGAGTGGTTTTTTTAAGGAGAAAAAGAAGAGAAGCAGGAAAGTAACTCCTAAGGTTCAAGCAGAAGAGGGTTCGTCTTCTCAACCCAAAAAGCGTCAAAAGAAAGCTGCTAAGACATTGCTTGTTGATGAATCAGAGGAGGAAGCTGAAGCTGAAACTGAAGCTAATGTTGAAAAGGAACAAGATCCAGAAACTCCTACAATAGAACAGGTGTTAGAAAATATTGATTATGAGTTGGAAAAAAAGAAAGCAGCTGGTGATGAAGAAGGTGGCGATGTAAACAAAAGTACAACAAGTTCATCTGATTCAGAGATTGACGAAAATGAACGTACAGAACGTATTAGAGCTGAGATAGAGAAGGAGAGGCAGTTAAAAAGAAAAAGAAGAAAGGAGAAAGATGATGATGAGTATACTCCTTCACAAGAAGATGTTCAAACGCCACCTACTTCTGGAGGCAGAAAGAAAGCTTCTGCAAGAAAAGTGTTGTAACTCCAAAGGTGAAAAAGACGTTGAAGATCCTGCTGAACAAGAAACCTATCCAGGAACCCAGTAAACCATCATCACCACCACCTGAACCTACACCACATCAATCACCACCACAACCATCATCACCACCACCACATCTTTCACCACCACAACATGAACAACCGATTATCAATTCACCTCATATTCTTCAAACACCACCATCCACACAACCACCGATACAAACCACTCTGAGTTCTTCTGGATACAAACATTTCCCACGTGTTCCTGAAAATATTGCTCTAGAAAAGATTGGTGACTTCAGCTTTGTGAATGATGAGCAAGTAAAGAAATTGGAAAAGAAAGTTGAAGAATTATTGGTTGAAAACAAAAAGGTGTTGGATCGTGAGAAGAAGCTCGAAAAGTGTGTCAAAACAGTTGAAGCTGAGATCTCGTCATTGCTGAAAAAGATTGAAGCTGATGAAACTGAAATTGATGTAATGAAAGTTTAAATTGCAGAATTGCTAGAAGAAAAATCTTGCAGAGATGAAAAAAATAAGTATTTCGAATTGAAGAACAAAGAGCTTGAGGCTGTGAAGGCACAGAAAGAACACGAGATGTACATGTTGAATAAAGTGTTAGAAAATTTGCTCGGAAAGTCTGTTGAACAGAAGTTTGATGAAATCAAAATTGAAGAGGTTAGAGCTCAACATCAAGCTGCAATTGATGCAGATATGAAGAATAAGGGTAAAGGTGTAGAAGGGTCTTCTGAAGTTACTAAAAGAGCAGTTGTTCTATCAACTGTACCAAATCCTCGTCCAATCTCTGCAATTTCTGCTATTTTTGAAGAGGATGTATTATTGGATGTTGATAATAATGATGATGAAGATGTTGATGAAGATGATGAAGATGAAGAAGATGATGATCTTGAAAAGGGTGATGCAGATGATGATGTGTTTTCTGTAAGTAGTTCTAGTGATGATAATAATGATGATGGTGATCAGGGTGCTTCTGGTATTAAAGTCACTGAAGCGTCAAATGAAGAGAAAGTCGATGATTATTTGCATGATGATGCAAATGAAGAGCCAGAGAATGCTGATGGTGAGGGGGAGAATGTTGATCAAAGTGTTGATGAAGTAGAGAAGTTAATTCTGCGTCTGGAGCCTGATGTAGAGGAAGGAGAGATCAGGCACACTTACACCATGAATGATATTATTGAATTGACGCGTATTGATGATCCGAACTTCAAGTTTGATTTCGAAGATGAATTAAATCAATTCGATATCAACCAGCAGCCCGAGTATCAGTACAAGTATGTGGAGGATGCTGATCTTTATGATAGGGTTGAGGTTGAGGATTGCAGTGATGAAGAGAATGTGGATGTGGATACTTCTGATTTTCCAACGTTAGTCGAATTTTTCAGTCAAGAGAACATCGATGAATTGAGAAGGAAAGTAGAAGAGATTTTGAAAGATAAGAATTTTTATGGTACAGTGAAAGATGCACAGAAAGAAGAAAGAAATGGTTTCGAAAGAGTAATGAAAGAAAATTCAAACGCCCACTGAAGTTCTACAAAAGAGATAGAGATGTTTCGCTGGGTGATATAATCAGTTGGGGCTTTCTACCACAGGTTAATGCTTATGCCATTCGTCGAGAATATGGTGTTCAGTACTTTGCATTCCTTCATGATATCATGTCATTACCTTGGTGGGATGTAGAAGAGCTTGCGAAAGTATGAACTTTGGATTATCCGATTAGAAAGAATGACATACCTATGTGGGGGTTGATAAAGTTTGAAGCATTTAGAGATTTTCAACACTGGAAACCACATCAACCAAAGAAGGTGAGAAGAGTAAATCCTGAAACTGCAAATGAAGAAACAATCTTGAAGATAAAGAAGCCAAAAGTGTTAAAGAATATTCCTTTGCCACAAATGGAGCAAGAATTTTACAAAGGCTTTATGTATTGGGTGTACAGTTGTCTGACAACTGAAGCTGTGATTACGTACAAGGTTGAAAGTGAAATCAGATACATCATTGTATATGATCCTTTGTGGTTGGTCAATTGCTCGGCAAAAGATATTGAATGCTTGTTTGTGAACAAGATTGGATTCAAAGCTGAAGATAGAGAGCAAGCAATGCAATTTCAGAAACTTGTTTCTATCTGCTTCCAGAAGGGTATAAATGCTGAAAGCAAATGGTCAACGAAATGGAGAGAGATTGAGAAAGAAGAGGCTCTAAAAGCCGAGAAAGAAAAGAAGGAACGTGAGGAAAGAGATAGAATGCTGCGTGGCAAATTCATGAGAGAACAAGAAGAAGAAAGACAGAAAGTTGTTCAAGAAAATGAAAAGTTAAAAAGTGCATTGAGGAGAAAGCCTAAGGCAAGAGAAGAAAAGTTCAAGTCGCTGTAAAGAGCTGAAGACCAGACTGAAGACTCCGGCAATATCCAAGGGGGAGTTTGTTGGTGCATAATGTCTATAGCCTACGTCTATCAGTCTAGGTCATGTATGTAGTGTGTACAGGGGTCTAAAGTGTAAATTTATGTGTTTTGTGGTAATTCAGCTTGAAATGACACATGGTCATTTCAAACGGAATCAGTAGCCTATATATAGGTGGGTGATGCTTCTCATTTGGTACGGAATTAGCTAGTGTGTAACGAAGTGCTGCTGAAATTCCACCGTGTAATCAAGTCTATTTTGAATGAGAAGCTTGTTTTAAAGTGAATTACTCTGTTTCTACTCAATTCTTTACTGATTCTAGAATGTTTGTTTGTTTCCGCCTCTCAAACAATTGTGTATTGCCTCTGATTGACTCATTTGGTCGTCAAAACGATCCTACAAATTGTAGTGGAAATAGATGAATAAACTTTCAACACAATCAAAGAGAGAACAATTCTAAGCAAACATGTTTAACATAGAGTCAAATGATTGTATTTGATTACAATACTCAAAACTAATGCATGCATGCACAAAGTCTCCCCCTCAGCCTGAGCTTACAGTGATTGTTCGTATAGAATGACTTGGTGAAGAAGAGAACTAATAGAACAGTACACGGTACTGTTCTATTTATAGTACAGAACAAACCACTGTGGCATCTTTGCTGACGTCACCATGAAAGTGACATATAACCTCCTAACAACCTCTAACCACTGACTATTACAAACACTGCTATCTAACAACTGATTACAATGAATAAACACAAATACAAGTCTAACTACTGCTTCTTCATTCCACCGCTTTAGCCCCAGCAGTGCTTTGTGTCTTCAGCAGTACTTGAACCATAGCAGTAGAGTGAGCATCAGTGATTGGTCTTCAACAGTTGATGTGGATCAGCCGTTGTTGTAGAAGGGCAGTACTTTAGAGGACATCAGGTGTTAGGCCACTTTCAAGGGGAAAGACTGATGCAAACAACTGCTTATTGTGAATCCACTTATCTGCTCCAGTTTTGGCTTTAATCAACTGTTCCTTTGATAGGGTTCAATCCCAACAAATTTAATATGTGCCCAAGGAAAAAGGACAGATTGAACATATCAATATAAAAAAATCTCATGACTTAGATCCATGGAGATCGTTTTGAAGCGAGTAACATCCAATATCATTCCCTAGTGATATCTGTGAATTTTGATTCTCAAACCCTTAAGTTATTCATCTCATGAATACAATCATCTCAATTCACAATAGTCTTACATTCAAATTCATTCCCATGTAATTTGATTAACTACGGATATTTTAGAATACACTTATTCAAGGATTTAAATAAACAAATAACGAACACAGTTACAAAATAATTAAACTTGCATTTAACCAATAAATCAAATAACTATTCAATATAACTGTTGTAGTTCAAAACTAAAACATCAATACTAATTACCGATCATGCCCCCTGTCTAGTAAATCTAAGCCCTATCTTTTCAGCATGCTCTTCATGTTTAGCTTGAGGTAAAGCTTAGTAAAGGGGTCAGCCAGATTTAGATCCGTATGAACTTTGTTTATTACGATGTCTCCACGATCTATTATCTCTCTAATATAGTGGAATTTTCTGAGTATATGCCTTGTGGTTTGATGCGAAGTTGGTTCCTTTGCAAGAGCAATGGCACCAGTGTTGTCACACAACATCTCAATCGGTTTCTTTATGCTAGGCACAACGTCGAGATCAGCAATGAACTTCTTCATCCAGGCAGCCTCTTTAGCAACATTTGATGCAGCATTGTATTCCGATTCATAGGTGGATTGAGCAACCACACTTTGCTTCGAGCTCTTCCAAGTAACAACCCTACCATTCAGAATGAAAACATATCCCGTCTGTGACCTTGAATCATCACGATCAGTCTGAAAGCTTGCATCCGTATAACACTTAACTGACAGCTCCTCATCCAGTCCTCCATATATTAAGAACATGTCATTAGTCCTTCTTAAGTACTTAAGAATGTTATTCATTGTAGCCCAGTGACTCCCTCTTGGATTCTGTTGATATCTACTCGTCATGCTAAGAGCATACGGCACATCAGGTCTAGTACATAACATGGCGTACATGATAGAACCAATAGAAGAAGCATATGGAAATCTTTCTATTTTCTTCTTTTCCTCTTCAATGTTTACACATTGCTCGCTATTAAGAATGGTTCCATGTGCCACGGGTAAGAGCCCCCTTTTTAAGTCTTGCATTGAGAAGCGTCGTATGACCTTATTAATATATGTACTTTGACTCAAACCTAATAACTGCTTTGATTTATTTCTATAAATCTTTATTCTTAGAATATAAGCGGCTTCACCAAGATCTTTCTTTGCAAAACATTTACCCAACTAAGACTTAACATATTTTAGCATAGGGATATTGTTTCCAATGATTAGTATGTTATCTACATACAGAATGAGAAAAGTGATATAGCTCCCACTAGATTTCTTGTAAATACACGGTTCATCTTCGTTTTTAATAAAACCAAACTCTTTTATTTTCTGATCAAAATGGAGATTCCAGCTGCGAGATGCTTGCTTTAAACCATAGATGGATTTATTCAGCTTGCACACCTTATTAGGATTTTTTGGATCGACAAAACCTTCTAGTTGAACCATATAGAAATCTTCATGTAAGTGTCCATTAAGGAACGTGGTCTTGAAATCCTTTTGCCATATCTCATAGTCATAATACTCAGCAATGGCAAGTAGAATTCTAATAGACTTAGGCATGGCTACTGGCGAGAAAGTTTCCTCATAATCAATTCCTTGAGTCTGAGTGAACCCTTTTGCTACAAGCCTTGCTTTGTAGGTTTTCACATTTCTATCCATGCCGGTCTTCTTCTTGAAGATCCATTTGTTTCCTATAGTTTGACATTCGATATGAAGATTAACTAAATCCCAGACTTGGTTATCATACATGGATTGCATCTCTTCATTCATGGCTTCTTGCCATTTCTTGGATTTTGAATCTAAGATTGCAACTTTGTAAGTAGCAGGTTCAACTTCACCAATCATGAAGATATCGTTATACCTTTCAGGTGCACGATGATCCCTAATACTTCTTTGAACACTTGGTGTTTCTGTTGTTTCTTGAGTCCTCTCAGGCTCAACTTCAATAACTGGACCAATTACTTCTGGTTCTGTCTGAACAACTGGTTCAGTTGTCATACCCACTAAAATTAGAGTTGGCGTGATCTGACTGGTATCTTCATTGCACAGCGGAAGCACATAATGCTAAGACTTCTAGAAAGCAAACGCCCACTAAGTACTCGAATCCCCATGGTTCTCCTATTCCAACTGTGCCATAATTTGAAAATGTAACATGAGAAAAAACATGCAAAAAATCAACATAAAGTTGGCGAGTTCATAGTTTGTTTGAAAAAGATTTTATATAAATCTTTTTAAATAACTAGTTTTTAAAATATTGTTGAGAAAAAGAAATAAAAATCATTTTCTTTGACATGTTATTTGAAAACTTTGTATTTGTGAAACTTCGTATGTGTAATGCTTTATGTTTGTAAAACTTTGTATTTGTAATGCTTTATGTTTGTAAAACTTTGTATTTGTAGAACGTGTATAATCTTAAATGTCCACGCATGACAATCACAACATGCCCGCATGAGCTTGTGAGTTATATGTAGGATAATCCAGTCCTTAAGATGAAGGCCTTAAGGTGCATGCAAGATTTGTGGGTTGTATCTATGACACATTGTCCCGTTGCTAGTGTGCAGGACCAACCAGTCCCCTTGTTTGTATGTAGGATACCCAATCCTCTTGTAACTAGGACCAACCCCATCACTAGTCTTTAGCACATGCATTTTGCTTATGTTTTTTTTTTGTAAAAACCGGTATGTTTTGCATAATTTTTCGTAAACAATTTGAGTTCATGGAAATTCACAAACCATTTGTGTTAGTTAAAAATTTTTTGTAGCATGGTTTAGAAATATTTAATTTTTGTTCATCAAAAGCCTTGTATGTTTTTGCAATACGTGCATGTCTAGAAATATGTAATTTTTGTTCATCGAAAACCTCGTATGTTTCTGCAAAACATGCATGTCTTTCCACCCCGAAAACATTTATAAAAATGTAAAACCGTAAAAAAAGTTATCCTTGTGCAACACTAGCTACATATGCATCCATAATGTCATTTCCAAATGTGACTCGCTAGCATGCAATATATAACATTCTTAACACGGAATACCTTATAATTTTCTAAATAAATGTTGTAGCTAAACTATGTGTCACCGAGCTCTACCGAATCGCTAACCGAGCGATTCCATGGTATGTTGTTAACTTGGAAGAAACGAAAAAGATATACTTGTTAAGTTTCATTTAATGTCGTCGATAATTACTAAGTCTTGGAAGTACTTAGTTTCTGAGAGGTTTAGCGTACATATATATATATATATATATATAGGAGAAGGATCCGTTAGGAACCACCATTTATTGCGAGAACCAATGTGAACACAACTAAAAATACCTAAAAATAGCTAAAAAACACACAAACTTTTTTTTTTAAATATTTAAAAAAAAATCCCTACTTTAAGTAGCAAAAAAAAATTTGAAATTTTTTTTGCCTACTAAAAGTAGCGATTTTAATGTAAAAAATATTAAAAAATATTTTTTTTTTGTGTTTTATTTTATTTTTGTTAGATTTTTTTAGGTTTTTTTGAGGGTTTAGTTTTTAGCATTTTAACTTGAGGGGGGGGGGGGGGTTAGGTTTTTTTTTTTTTTTTGGGGGGGGGGGGGGGGGGTTAGTTTTTAGCATTTAGCTTGAGGGGGGGGGGGGGGTTAAGTTTTTTTTGGGGGGGGGGGTGGGGGTTAGGTATTTTTGGTTGTGTTCACATTGGTTCTCGCAATAAAGGTGGTTCTCGCATGAACCTTACCCTATATACATATATAAGATATACTTACTGTGTCGTATTAGTCGTCCCGAATGGTCTTCCGTGTACGTAACAAATATTGGTATGAAAATAATATATTACCAACTCGTATGATGTATTGCGTCTCGTATATAATTATCAACATAATTACATATAATTATAAGTTGTTATAATTGACTTGTCGTTTATTTGTAAACCAATAACTTGGTTAATAATATGTGAAAATCGTACGTTGATATATCGTATGCCATTTAGGCGTTTGAAATAAATATTAAAGTTATATTTATTTTATAAGATCTCCAGGTTGTGGAAGTTTAAAATAAATATAATTAATAATCATATCTATTTTATAAAATTGTCGATTACGATACGTTTGAAATAAATATAAATAATTATATTTATTGTATAAAAAGAACTTTGCGATTTTTTAATGTTTGAACTAAATATAAATAATTATATTTATTTTATAAAAGATGTCTGAGTTTTTTATGTTGAAATAAATATAATTGATTATATTTATTTTATAAAAGAATTTCCGAATTTCGATGTTTGAAATAAATATAAGAATTATATTTATTTAAATGAATCCGAGTTATCGTTGTTTTGAAACAACATAAATAGTTATACTTGTTTAACAAAAAGTTTCGCGTTCCGTTAACTAGTAAATCGCGTCTGTTGAAAAGTATCGACTCGTTCGTGGTAAGTTATAAAGTGTTGTCGACATAAATATTCCTTTATATTTATTTTTATAAAAATTACTTTCATTCTTATAAATAAACACGTTTCGTTTTATGAAATTCCACGAAAAACGAGCAGAGTTTTCTCTGTTTTTTTATAGCCCCGACAACACAAGTTGTCGTTATTTTTCAAAACTCAACAATTATTCAACAATATATATGTATAATCAAGTTATATGAACAAGATAATATAAGAATCCGCAAAATTTATGTATAACGATTTCATTATCCGATTTGGTTCGATCTCGTTTTGACGTGTAATATAAAAACTATATAACATCGTAAATAAAAATCACGTCGTCAATCTTTACTAATCTTTGTGTCGTTCCGTCGAATAGGTTGACTGTGGTGACCAGTTTGACTGAGTTGACTCGGTTTGACCGACTTGACTCGTTCCTAGAAATCCAAACCGAACCAATCTGCTGTTGACCGCCCTTGACCGAATCAAACCGAAATCCGAATGCTCGTTGACCAGTTTAACTGATGACCCGAATCAGACCCACCTGCTGTTGACTAGCGTTGACTGAACTAGAAACGAAATCAGAACCAAACCTCGAACCAAAACTGGAATCATAATAACCCGAGTCACCGGATTTGACTTGTCCTACGAAACAAACAACACTCAAACCTGAACTGAACTTATTGTCGGCGAAGACCGGACCGAACCAAGACCTGAAACTTGTATAACCACCACCACAGCCGCCGCCTTGCTGCCGTGCAGAACCACCGTCACTGCTGAAACGAAACCCGACGACGTAGATCCGACGACGAATGCTGCCGTCGGCCACCACCGAAATCTTCATCATCTTCATCGTCGGACCCCCACCATCGTTACCGGACGGCAACTTCCGTTGACCTCTTCGTCTTCAGCCATCATTCCTCGCCGCTCTTCTCTGTCTCTCCGAACTCTCTTTTCCGCGTCTCACTCTCTCTCTCTCTCAACAAGCTTCGAGGTGTGTGGGGCTGTGGGTAACAGGTACATGAAGAAGAAGGATTGGGGGTGTCATTTGCTGGAAAACCACCTGTTGATGCATATTTGTGTGGATGCACCTCAGTTCGGTTCGGTTCGGCTCGGCTCAGTTCAGCTCCATTCGAGACCAAAGTCGACGACGTTCCTCCGTCGTATGACCCGACATTCACGATACGAGAACGAATTTAATGCGTGATGAAATCATCATGACATCATCATGATGATGTCACATGTATAAATTGAATCTTGCATGAACTGATCTCTTCATGGTAGTCAACAAAGAACATGTATGCAATAATAAATCACACAAAGAACCCATCAAGGAAGTCAACGAAGAACATAATTCATCCATTTGAAAAGGTCAACAAATAACCTTGGTATTTCGTCATGTTGTGCATGCATGGCAGTCATGAAGAATCCTTAGTCTTTCGTGACTTTAGTATTTCGTTGGGCTTTGAGCTTTCTTATGGCCTAGATACAACTTTCGTGGAGTTGCTGTAGGTTTTGGCTATAAATAGACACACTTGCAACACAGTCTACAGAGAGCACACCCAGTATAGTTGAGAGCTTTTCTTGTATTATATTTGTAACAAAACTCTACTGGTTTAATACATTGAGCTTTAATCTTTGAATCTTTCTTGTATTTGTGTATTCTTGGCTTGGTTTCCATACACACTTGGATTCCACACTCGTGTGTGTGTTACACAACAAGGGAGTAGGTCTATCTTGATCCTCCAAGTGGACCTACAAGTGATATCAGAGCTTTAGCTCTCTTCCTTGTGGAAACCCAACCATTTTGGCGTGTTTTTGAACATAGGTTGGGTGTTTTTCTTGAACTTGAACAAGGAACTCAAGTTTTTACAAGAAAAATGGGTTAAAGGTTGAGAAAAAGTTGTTGTTTACAGTAATTTTTAACAAAAACCTTGTTAAAACACATGGAGACATGTTAAAATACGGTTTTTCTTAAAATTTCGTGCAAAAATTTTGTTTGCCAACTTTTCTGGTGAAGTGTTTGGCCGGAAAAGTCACCGAAATATTCTTGTTTGAAAAGATAAGCTTAAAACTTTTCTGGAAAAGTGTGTTTTTTAAATGTTTGTTGCTTAACTAAATTTTGATAACCTCCAACCTACTTTCCAAAGTTAGAAACCAGATTCTTCTTAAAAAGGAAACTGTTTACCAACCATTTCACGAAACATTTCACAAAAGACAAATTCACCTTTTCACGAAGAATCATACTTATTTGAAGAACCATTTTCACAAAAACCATAGCACTCACGAAACTTGCTTTGGGTTTTTCGTCCATTGTTCTTCATGGACAAAGAATCAACAATCTTTCGTGGACTAGTGCTTTGTGACATCACAACTTAGTCAATCTTTCGTGAGACTAAGTATTTCATGGACCTTTATTCTTGTCAACCATATTCACGAAACATGTATTTCATCATATCAACGAAAAACCTAATCTAATTGGGCTTAGTCTATTCTTCGTGGGCTGTGGAACAAGTTATTCGTGGACCTTTATGCACCATTTCAGTTTCACGAAAAACATTGGACATTTCAAGATAGCTCGTGGACTTGGGCTCAGAATTTTTTTTGTGGATTTTAGAAAACAATTCTTCATGGGTTGCAATTCTTTGATTCTTGTAAATCTCTCAAGTATTTAAGTATTTCATGGACATAAATTGTTTTCTTTCACAGAAGGCTTTAAAACACTATATTTTGTGAACATTAGTGTTTCGTGGTTTTTGTAAGTTTTTGTTTTTTTCACGGAAGGTTTTTAATTCCTTTTAAACTTGTCTAAAATGGGTACAAATCCTTGGGATTGGGGTAGTAGCTCAAGTGCAAGCCATGATTCATCACAAACTAGCTCCACAACCTCATGGGTACAATCTTTAATACCTCAACAAACGATTACCGCTAATCAATGGGCGTGTTTTTCGAATCAAAATCAAAGCATTCAAACTCTTCTCATTAGTGAGAGTGAAACCGGAAGTAACAACCGTCCACCAAAGTTGAATCACATGAAAGGTTATCCATCATGGAAAATTCGTTTTCATACGTATGTTCTTGGTCAGAATACCGAGTTGTGGACGTGTTTTACTACTTCATTCAAAGAATCTCTGGAATAAGTAGTATCAAATTCAACCTCTCTAGCAGGATTGGACGAGAATGATAAGAAGGCTTATGATCTAGAGAAGAAGGCTTTTGCTATTCTTACACAAGCACTTCACAAGGATATTTATCATCAATTTATGTATTGTACTGATACGAAGGCTTTGTGGGACACTTTGGTATCAAGAGGGGAAGGAAATGCAGCAACGAGAAAGATCCGACATGATCTTTTAAAGAAAGAGTTTAAAGGGTTTTTGTTCATGGAGAATGAAACACTAAGTGACATGAAAACTCGGTTCTATCATTTTCTTAGTCAGATGTGCTTATAGTTAGCACATCACAACAAGAGATTGCCATGCGTTTTGCTGATACTTTACCACCTAAGTGGAGTCAATTCATTGAGTTGCTGAAGCATACCGGTGTTTTGGATGTAATCAGCATTTACGAATTTGTTCAGAAACTTGATAACAAAAATGAAGAAGAAGTTCGTAAAGCAAAACGAATTCCATTTCCACAAAACCCATAGATGTATTTTGGAGGTATTAACACAGGTGTAAGTACAAGTTAGCAACCGAAGCTTCAAATAGCATTTATGTCAAATACAAACCCATTTCTACCACCAGCTAAACCAGATCAATCTGTTGGTTTAATTGCTCAGACCTATGGCCAAGCATTTGATCCAAAAGGCTTTCTTCCTCAACCACGAGATCTTACACCACAAGTTCCACAACAAACTTTTTATGGTAACAACTTTCAACCTTCAAACCCTAACACCATCAGACTCGATACATCAACTTTATCTAAGGTAAGTGTGGAAGTTGCCAAAGAACAAAGGGAGCTTCTAAACACCTTGGTGAGTTCTTACTGTGGATTGGTAGCTGGACAAATTGGCAACATCAATCTAACCAGTGAAGACTATGCACAAATTTATAAAGAGGAGTTGGAGTTGATTGATATCAAATGGGCGTTTGCAAGTGTAGTGAGAAGAGCAAAAGATTTTATGGAGAAAACAAGAAGAAATAATCTAAAGAGCAACAAGGATACTCCAAAAGGTTTTAATAAACGAAAGGTTACCTGTTTCAACTGCAGAGAAAAGGGCATTTTAAAAGAGAATTCAAGAAGCCTCCACAACAAGGGAATCAATATCCTTTCAACAGAAATTAAGTTGTAACAACGAAAGAGCAATTGTTCCCGCAAACAATTTCAACCGAGCTTTGATTATTCAGACAGATGAAGGTTGTGATTGGTCTGTTCAATTGGGAAACAGTGGCGGAGGAGGCACTACATACTATGCTGAGATTGCAAAGAATGATAGTGATCAAGAATTTCCAGAAATGATGACAGTTCATGGGATAGCAACAGTTCAGATGAAGCAGGATCGACTTCAAGTGAAGATCGATCTGAAGATGTTGGTGCTGAGGTAGATGATGTGAATACTGAAACTGAATCGATGGATAACGATAAAGCAGCTTTGGAGCACGAAACTGAAGGGTCATCTGATAAGTTTTCCAAGCATCTCTCAGAAGTTGGATCTTCTACTCTTCGTGCTGCATTCATGGCCCGCTTGGATTACCAATCCAGTCAGGTAAGTTTCGACAAACTTATCTTGCCTAAGTGTGTTGAATGTATGGTTTTAAAAGGTAAATACTTAGAGCTAGAAGGTTGATTTGATCACAACAAGAAACATCATCAGAGTATGACTGTAGATTTGACAAAGTACACTGAGGTAAACACAACTCTTAAGAAAAATGAAAAGGAATTTAAGACAACAATTGAAACCTTAAGGAAAGATGTATCTGAGTTAACAAAGAATGTTTTGAGAAAATAAACATCGATTAACAATTAGATTAACAGGCTTGAGGAAACAAAGAAAGAGTTGGCATGTGCAAAGTGTGAACATGATGCAATCAAACTCAAGTTGGACAGTTACTCTAACTTAAGATATGTTTTGGATCATATCATCGATGTTCAAAAGAAGAAGGGTGATGTTAAGTGCATTGGTAATAAGGCTTGTCCTCCCCCGGTTAGACACAACTACACCAAAATGCCTGATGACGAGGATATGCCCCATTTTGAACCCATCGTTCCTTTATATTTTGATGAATTTACAGCTGGTCTAGGGTTCACTAAGGGCACATCCTCAAATCAAAATCAATCGGATGGCATCAATGACTCAAAGTCTGTGAATGATCAAAGTCCTCCCATTATTGAGGATTATGGTAGTTCAGATGACGAGTCGGATGAGGACAAACCTGAACAGTTAGAAACGGTAACAAAAGAGGAAAACATACCTCTCGAAAATCACATTCTTTGTGATCCACCTGCAAAACCGTTTGTGACTTCTACAGCCAAACCATTTGAATCTTCTGCTGAGAGTTGTGAAAGCGTGAACTTGCTTTACACATTAATTGGTTCTAATAAAATAAATTCAGATAAAGATTTCCCAATCAAAAAATATCAATCAATCCTTGATTGATAAAGTTTTCGAGGATTCTACTAGTAAGTTTTTGGGAAAGTCGAGCCCATGAGTTGTAGTAACTCAGTGTGCTCCTATCTTAAAATCTGAAGTTAGAAAGAAATACGGAAATCAAAAATTGCAACCACAAAACAATCAACGAAAGCAAAATCAAGCTACCCAAGGAAAGGGAAAAGGCAAACAAAGCCAAAACAAGAAGAAGGTTCAGAAGGCGAACTTCGTGAAATCCCGAGGGACTGATAAAATTGAATCTTTTGAAAACAAATCCAACATAGATTTTGTTATGCAAAAGAAATAGTCAAAACAACTACACACAACACACAAACTGTTGTGATGTAGGACCAAGTACCTCAAGATCAAGAAGTTCATGATCAAGCTCTTACAATTATGATACTCTGAGGTTTGTTGAGCGGAGATCATGTTTTGAATGTGGTGAGTATGGGCACATTGTTAGAAGCTGTCCATATCTCATGAAAGGAAAGGCAAAAGTTGATGCCCCCTGTGGTAACAGTTAGCATACAAGATCTGTTTCACCAAAACAGGACCTTCGTCTTGTTAAACAACGAGAAATGAAACAGAAAAAGAAACAAAGAAAGGAAGTTGAAAAGGCTTTGAAACTAGAGGTTATCCAAACAGATTCTGTTAAATCAGATGTTAAAAATGAAAAACAGAAACATATTTGTAAACCAAAATCGGTAACTATTTCAGGGGGAGCTCCATCAATTCCGAATCATTGGGAAATGGAAGTTACAATCCTCGATGATGACGGGAGACCCAAGTCTATGAAGGCTTGGGTCCCCCTCTCCAACTAATCTCTGAATGAGTGTGCAGGATGTTCCAGGAGGAACTATTGATAGTCTTAGGATTGTTGATAGTGGAGCGTCCATACACAAGATTAGCGACATAAGGCTCCGAAACATTGTTACATCTAGGAGAATGTTGTTGCCTTTCATGGAGAGAGAAAAAGAAAAGAAGACAAAAATGTCCGATGAATGAAGAAAGTTTGATGAAAGAAATTGAAAACTTCGAAAAAATGAAAAACATGCCAAAGTTTGATTGTTGAAGGCTTGGATCGGGTCAACAGGATAGATTCAAATGAAGTGTACGTGCATGCTACAGGTCAGAAGTTTTTCAAAGATTCATGTCTTATATCTTCCACAAGAAGTTTCAGATTTACTAGATGAACGTGCAGTGTGTGCATTTCTCTACGGGGTGTTGAAGAAAATGTGTTTGTTGATCAAACCAACCGGGTGTGTGGATACCTTGGCATGGATTGAACAACCACACACTATTTCTCAAAGAGAAAGATGAAGACCTTTGTTGGTGCAACAGCATGTGGAAGACATCATGTATGGATCGACTAATGATGATGTGTATAAGCTTTCCCTCATGCTCCATTTGCCACTTACCAGTCGGACCCGGAGGTTTATCATCTTGTTGTTGTGTAAGAGATTTTTGAGTTAATTGAGGCAGTTACAAAATCGACCTTGAAATCCACACCAGGTGGATATCCAGCTTGGGAGAGCACTCGGATTCCTGGCAATGCATGAAGTAGTTGCGGGATTACGGTTTTGAATTTCTAGTCTCTCATATCTTTGTCGATATTTAAGCTGCTTTACGGATTACTAAAATCTCATACAACACTCTTGACCAGACACGTTGATCTCGAATGGTCTGTCGAAACCTCTTTGAACTTAAAATGAAAAATGATAACTAGCTCTATATAAGATATATCGGTAGGCTCACAATCATTTTAAAGTGTGTAGGGTAATATAAACTTAATCGACTAAAGACTGTGTGGGAACCGTTCATTGGCATATGGTCTTGGTACCGAAATTTCGTTTGATAGATTGCCGAGGTTCTGAGATACGTGGTCTTTATGCTGTTTATCATCTAGGTATTATGGTTGATTCTTTTTCCGAAAACAACGGGGATGCAAGTCTAGAACTTCCATGATACCATACATACGTGTACATATCATACATACATGTATATAACACATGATGCATACGACCATCAATAAGTGATAAAAATATCACATTCACTCCGGAATAAGTGATTCTAAATCACATCTATCATCTGAGAGTCAAGTTCGTCTCTTTGTCGGTACGATGGTACTAACCTGTTCACGGACTTGCTCTCATGCCCTGCATGCATCGAATATCAAGTTCCTCATTAATAAGTGATTTAATCACATAGGGCTTGTATTCATCCTCGAATAAGTGAGTATCTCACGTTATATACGTTGAAAACAGATGATAAACGGTATACTCAGTAAGATGAACTCTCGTGCATACCTTGATACGGAAATGTGTCGTGAGTGGATGAACACAGGTCGGTAAGTATAAATCATACCTTAACGTATCCCCAAGTCATATGATTACATCTGATAAGTTGAGCTTATGTGGACAACAATACCGATAATCGTTATAAGATGCTTACCGAAATGATAATTAATTGAACAACAAGAGTGTTTTGGCATGACCGTACACTGATATGATTCTCTTATCCTCGAAACTCGCAAAAAGAATGTCTGTAAATATTTATTTATTGCTTTCCGTCTTTCCATTTGAAAAATGAAAAATACCAAAATTATTTTAGGTGTGTTTTAATATAAACCTTATAAAAACCAAAAATATTTTATTTCTAATTTATTTTTGATTGCTCGATGTTGGATCTCGAGTCTTATCCTCCTGAAACCTGACCGAAATCTAAAACAATTGCATCTTCATAAACGGTCGAAGTTAATAACTTTTGAAAGTTCAAATCTAAAATTGATCAAATTTTTAAACTTTCAAACTGTTGTAGGTCGGTAGTTGATTGAAAGTTGGTCACATGTGTGTCGTGTGCTTATTTTGTTTGCAATCGACTCTTAGTGAGATTTTCGGTTGAAAACTCTCTGAGATTGATTATATTCTTAGCGGTTGTTCTCATTACGCATTTAGCTTT
>JARYGA010046047.1:0-36213 GCA_030545235.1 Helianthus tuberosus | reverse complement strand
AACCAAATGTTTTTTGTTATTTTACCCCACTTCTTGCCCATTTAATTCAAACAAATTCTATTTGGGACACATTGAGGACAATAAGTAAATTAATTGTGTGTGGGGGGCGGGGGGGGGGGGGGGGACGTTAAAACCTTGAATATTTTGTCCTAAAAACAAGCATTACATAAACTCTTTTTTGTCAAAGTTTTTTTACTTATCTTGGTTTAGTTGGGAAAAATAAGTCCTAAAAATTATGTTTTTACTAGTTTGCACCTGATAGCGTCGTGATAAAAAGAACCAATTAAGAAAATTATAAAAATGGGCATAACAAATCTTTGTAAAATTTGATTATATAAATTTTTTTACACTATACCCTTTTTCCCACAAAAAGTGAGTTTTGAGCCTTTACCTGTCACACCCCAACCAATGGCGGAATCATCGGAGTGGGACGAAAAAGATTGCTCCACACATAACGCTGATTGTGACAATATTTAAATCAAAACCGTTTTCATTGCATAACTCAAATTGTCAAATTCATTACATGAAATTCAAATTACAACAAACAAAAGACAATACAACGAGTTTAACATAACATAATAAATCAAATCTAGTAATTTCTTGAGCGTGTTTCTTGTGACAACTGTGCTCTGTAAACGATGTACGATGTAAAACAATGTCAATTATCAATAAATCGATGTGTTTTGGTGTTAATAATTGTGTATTTGTGTTTGATGATTTTACGTTTTGATTCTAGTTCGATTTCAAGCTTTAAATCGCTTTCAGGAAAATTATACGCAAACTGATGCGTAAACGTAATCAGTTTAATGCGACAAACACTCTGTAATAGTGACATAGACTTAACATACCATAAATAACCTTTACATAACTTAGAAATAAGTTTTGGAGGGTTTGGTGTGTCGAAAACAAGTTTATTCGATCGCATGGACTATTTGCGTCAAACTGCGAAACTATACCGATTTGTATAGTAACGAACATTTCGGAACTTGATCATAAGGTAAACATACCCTAAATATCCTTTACATAGCTTATAAATAGACTTTGAGGGGTTCGTTATGCAAAAATACGCTTATTTGATCAATAGGGACTAAAAGCGTCAAAAAGTGCATAAGTTTGCATTTACGCGCATATCTTACGTTCTGAACATATCCGGACATCCAAAAATTATTGTAATCATTAAAATATTTTATTTTAGTGATTGGAATGCAAAAATATCATTCGTCGCGCAATTTGGATCGTTTTCGCATCCGTTCGAGTTTTCGTCGTAATTAACCGAATAACGTGACCGTACGACCAAATGAACCGACATCCGAGATGTTTTCAAGCATATTTCATGTTCCCTATACTTAGACATCATTATTGAGCTTTGAAAATGGGTTAACGGGGCTTAAACGTGTCAAAAATGGGCTTAATTACATGCAGGGACCAAAACTGTAATTTCTGAAACAATGTGTCTGTCGCGCCACGCGACAACATGCTTTTCACAGCAGGTCTGTTTTCAGCAAGCAGCTTGAATTTCAGGGTCTTTTATGCAATTTTTCAATACTATGGACTTGTTTTAAGAGCTCCCATCGTATCAGAAACCATGTTCCACAAGTGTATGACCAAGATTGAACCTCCTAACACATGGAATGACCTCCTTGATCCAAACTTTCTATAAATACCCACCATGTTCAACCTTCATTCCTCACACATTTGATCTAAATCTGCTCTAAGTTGAAGCCAAGGCTTCATACCTGAGTGTTTTAGTTCAAATCTTCCTAGCTTAGACCTTTTGTAAGCTTCTTTCATGCTTGTTATTGCTTTTTAAGCGTGAAAGTCAAACAGTGTTTGACTTTATGCTTTGACCACGATTGGTCAACACAAAGTTCGTTTGAACTTTGCAACGTGAGCATGATCACGATGGTTATAGTCCCTTGTGACTATACCTACTGATTACCACGTCGATTAGTCGAAGTGACGAGTCAAAGTTTCGGTCAAAATACGTATTTATGCGTATTTTGCGACGAAGCTATTTTCGGGTATCAAAAGACTTTGTTTTGATATCAAACTTGTTTTCTAACTTAATTAAACATGTTTTAACATGTTTAACTCGTCACTTTTAGTCCAGTGCTTGTTTAGGGTCGTAAGTCAAGCGGTCTTGACAACCGCTTAGACTTTCGAACCCGACCCGTTTGGTCGATCATTAGGATCCGACCAAGCATATATTATGACCATAGTTGTATAGGGAATAACCTTCCGAGGTTTTACCTTATGGTCACTTAGTTTAATTAGTTGTATGATAGGTAGTTAATATGCCTTAGGAAAATGACCAAAATGCCCTTTTCATGCATAATTGGATTTTAAGCATATGTAACTTAACTTTTGTCACTTAAACTGATTATGCAACATATTTAAACATGTTAGGTCATATAATACTTGTCATAGGACTAGTTAGGCGTCTCGAACGCGCATTTGCGCGAACGACGTGTTAAAGTACCGTAAGCTACCTTAATGGGTCGTAACGGGTCAAAAGCACTTAGGATAGGTTCCGATTTAGAATGTAGGCTTTGTTAAACCATATCACATGAGTTCCAATACTCATTTGGTTAACGAAACCTCATTCTACCCGATCTTCCGATTTAGGTGCCGATTTATTAACTTAGCGATCCGATTACTAGGTGCCACTTGAATTCCTTGGTTTGCCCGAGCTTTGTTAAGTTCATTTAATCGAGGATACTTTGCAATTCAATGTGAGTATATAGTGCCCCTATTTTACTGTTTTCAATTCTTTTGGGGTGATTCATATGTGTTAAACGAATTCGATGCTTCCAACGATGATTTCAAAAACGAATACTATGGTTTATATTAAACACAATGATTTTCGATAATGTGAACGAACTTGTTGGACATATTTACATAACGAATGACATTCATTAAAAATGATCAAGCCGACCAGTAGTATGTTATGGTATCATAGGATCTGACAAATCCTGTTATCGGACTGCCACCATGGTTATGTATGGGGGTTATGTGGGTAGCAACTGAACCTGATGATTGTTAACATACCTTTTGGTGGTTTGTTAATACGAGTTGAATGATGGACGAGTTGCGAAGGTTTAAATGTTATAAGCGAGATGACCAAAAGTTATTTTTCACAATTAAAACGAGAATGATTGAACGATTTTGAAGGATTATGAACGATTTGAACGATTTAAACAAATGAACGATGGTCTATTACATGAACGAGTTAAACGATGGGTTTTTGGTATGTGATTAGATAATGAGATAGGTGTAACATGAAAAAAGCATGGTAGATACGCCACTGGTACTTCTTATATATAAGTGTTTTTATCATATTATACACCGTGGCGTTATTTAGTTCACTTGGACGAACGATTTTGAACGATGTCACGCAATGATGTTTACTAAATGATATAAACCATATGAGCTTTATTACGAGAACGATTTACAATTTGGTTTACTTAAACAAATGTTTTGGGTTAAGATTCATGGCATCGAGGTTTTATAAACTATAACCAATCTGTTTTGACTTGGTTATTCATTTTACTATACAAATGTTTTACAAAACAAGGTTTTCAAATAACAACTCATGTAGTTGTACGAGTTTTTGCAACATGTATACGAGCCATGAATCTGACACTCTCATAAAACCTATGTGCTCGCCGGCATTTCTTTGCTGACTTTATTTTTACATATGTTTCAGGTGGTGTTGAATGATGTTGATTGCGACTAGGATGCTTGCTCACTTAGGACTGGATAAGGCCTTAGTGACTTAATAACAATAATAGTCGATATGTGAACTTGTTTGTGTTAACTTTAAGACAATGTAAATATTTAATAATTCAATAAAACGAAACTTTTTGAATCCATGGTTGTGAAACAATAATTCTGTCGCTCCACTCCCCGACGTTTCCGCCGCAGTTTGTTGTTTTACGCGGTCGGGGAGTGACATAAGAGTTGGTATCAGAGCTCATGGTTATAGGGAATTAGGTTATTAGTAATGCTTTGACCTAGACTATAACTTTTCTAGGACCCTAACGCGAGTTTTCTTGTGTTTAGATTTTTAAAATAATACCGTCACCTATCTTTAGGTGATAACCACTACGAGAACACAATAACAAGTCCGATTTGAAAACCAATCATCTCTTCGTAGATGATTTATTATAAGGTTTTGAACCTTCAAAGTTTTCAAAATCTCGTCAAAGTTTGGGTCTTATAATGTGAACACGTGCAATCTGGAAGGGTGGGTGCCTGTATCCTGAGTTTTCTGTCTAAGGCTAGAGTGTTCATACAAATCCACATAATCAGACCAGTCACTCTTACCTAGGAACTCTTGGGATGAGTGTCCACTTATAGGCTAAAGCAGGTCTTCGCGATACATTATATTGACCCATTTACTTTGATTAGTCAATGTGTATCGTTTGTTTGTTCGAGGTAACAAACGAATGATCACCTTCCTTTTGTTTTGTCGATGTTTTCAATACCTCTTTTGTTTATCCAATTGTCAATCTCACTCGTTTCTCATGTTTCCTTGTTCTTTTTAGAATATGCCTCCTCGACGAGATGCGCAACCTCAAACTAACGCCGAACTCACAGCTATTATCACTCAGCAGATCGCTGCTGTGATTCCGAACCTAATTAGTCAGATTAATCAAGCGAACAATAATAACAACAACAATGCTCAGTGTAGTTTCAAAACGTTTAATTCAGCTAAACCACTAAATTTTTATGGGTCTCATGGAGCAACTGCGCTCCTACAATGGTTCGAGAGTCTGGAGAGCACATTTAGACATGTTCAGTGCCCGAATGAGCGAAAGGTTGAGTTTGCATCCAGTGTCTTTGAGAAGCGTGCTCTAACATGGTGGAATGGTGTGATGCGAGATAGGGGTGCCGATGTGGCGATGGCACAAACTTGGGAAGAGCTTCGGGCTCTCATGATGAAAGAGTTCTGTCCCCGTCATGAGATAAGGGCTTTGCAACGAGAGTTCGACGATTTGAAACAAGATGGGGGAGAACACCGTGCTTACACGGATCGTGATGAGGAGTTAAGTTTGCTGTGTCCTACTATGGTTACCCCGTTGGAGAAAACGATCGAGAGGTATATAGATGGTTTGCCTGACACTGTGCAAGACATTGTAACTGGTAGTAACCCTACCACTGTGCGCCAGGCGATCGAATTGGCTGCAACTCTGACTGAGTCACAAGTCAGAAAAGGTAAACTAACGCGCAAGGGTGATAAGAAAAAGTCAACTGATACCACACAAGACAAGGGTAAGGGTAAGAAAAAGTGGGAATCATCGAGGAGATCGAGGAAGCAAAAGGCTTCCCAGAATTTTGCTGTAACTGCACAAAATGCTCAGAACCCACCAGCACAACCTCCTGTAAAGAAACAATATGCTGGTACTACGCCACACTGCAATAGGTGCAATAGTCATCATGTGGCACATCAAGCTTGTAAACAGTGCACCACTTGTGGTAAACTTGGGCATACAACCAACATTTGTCGTTTGGGTCAGAATCATGTTGCTCAGAATCCAGCACAAGCTCCAGTTCAGGGAAATGCTGCTAGATTCCCAGATGGTTCATGTTACAATTGCGGAGAGATGGGTCACTTCCGCAACAATTATCTGAGGCTTGCGAACCCGAATGCCAATGCGAAAGCTAATCCCGCTCGTGGACGAGCATACAATCTGAATGCTAATGAGGCTCGTGCTGATAACGAGGTTATTAATGGTACGTTCCTAGTTAACCATCAACCTGCATATGTTCTTTTCGATTCTGGTGCCGATAGAAGTTTTTTATCGTTATCATTTGAGCCTTTACTTGCGATACCTAGAACTAAACTGAGGAAACCCTTATCTGTCGAAGTCGCTACTGGTAAACCTCTCGTACTCGATTCTGTTATTCGCAATTGTCAATTGAACCTCGATAACCATCTTTCTCATATTGACCTCACACCGATGCAACTTGGGAGCTTCGATATAATCGTTGGGATGGATTGGTTAACTAAGTACCATGCTGAGGTGGTTTGCTTTGATAAGATTGTTCGTATTCCTCTTTCGTTTGTGGATGTCTTAGAAGTTCATGGCGAGAAACCTTCGAATGGTTTGAAACTCATGTCGTGTACGAAAGCCCAAAGTTATTTACGAATAGGATATGTGGCATTTCTGCCACATGTCACCGAGGAGAAAGGCAAGAACAAGTGCATTCAAGATATTCCGATTGTTCAAGATTATCTAGAGGTATTTCCTGATGAACTACCTGGTTTGCCTCCAGTTCGTCAAGTCGAATTTCATATTGATCTTGTACCTAATGCCAACCCGATTGCGAAAGCACCTTATCGTCTCGCACCTTCCGAGATGCAAGAGTTATCGAAACAACTTCAAGAATTATCTGACAAAGGATTCATCCGTCCGAGTTATTCACCTTGGGGCGCTCCAGTCCTATTTGTGAAAAAGAAAGATGGATCTTTCCATATGTGTATCGATTATCGTGAGCTTAATAAGCTTACCATCAAGAATCGATATCCCCTACCATGAATAGATGATCTCTTTGATCAGCTGCAAGGCGCTACATGTTTTTCCAAGATCGATCTGCATTCTGGGTATCATCAGCTTCGTGTACTCGAAGAAGATATTCCCAAAACTGCTTTCCGCACGAGATATGGTCATTACGAGTTCACTGTCATGCCTTTTGGTTTAACGAATGCCCCAGCTATCTTCATGGATTTAATGAATAGGGTTTGTAAACCTTATTTAGACAAGTTCATCATTGTATTTATTGACGACATTCTCATTTATTCGAAATCTTGAGCCGATCACGAACAACACCTTCGTCTGACGATGGAACTTCTGAAGAAGGAACAACTTTTTGCCAAATTCTCCAAGTGTGAATTCTGGCTTAAGAAAGTTCAATTTTTAGGTCATATTGTTAACAAGCAGGGTATTCATGTGGATCCTTCCAAAATAGCTGCTATTAAGGATTGGAACACACCTACGACACCTACAGAAGTTCGCTCTTTTCTTGGTCTTGCTGGTTACTATCGAAGATTTATTTCGAACTTCTCAAAGATCGCGGTTCCTCTCACTGCTTTGACTCAGAGGAATAAGCCTTTTGAGTGGGGACCCAAACAAGAGGAAGCTTTTCAAACGCTGAAATGAAAACTCTGTAATGCTCATGTCTGATCTTTTCCTAATGGAAACGATGATTTCGTTGTCTATTTTGATGCGTCGAACCTAGGCCTTGGTTGTGTTCTTATGCAACGAGGTAAAGTTATAGCTTACGCGTCAAGGCAATTGAAAATTCACGAGAAGAACTACACCACTCATGATCTTGAGTTGGGAGCTGTGGTTATGCACTCAAAATCTGGAGACACTATCTCTATGGCATGAAGTGTGTGGTTTTCACAGACCACAAAAGGCTCCAACACATTTTCAATCAAAAGGAGCTAAACATGAGACAACGACGCTTAGTTGAACTTTTGAACGATTACGATTGTGAGATTCGCTACCATCCTGGTAAGGCGAATGTTGTAGCCGATGCGCTAAGTCGAAAAGAACGAGTCAAGTTCCATTGTGTTCGAACTCTATCTGATATTCAAACTCGCATCTCTCAAGCCCAACAAACTTGTGTTACACAAGACTTGATGGGTAAGGAATTACCACGTCAACTAGAGCTTAAACTCGAAACAAAAGGCAATGGATTATTCTATTTCAAGGATCGTTTGTGGATTCCGAAACAAGACAATCTTCGCACTTTAGTGATGGACGAATCTCACAAGTCTCATTATTCTATCCATCCTGGTGTTGACAAAATGTACAAGGATCTTTGTACTCAGTACTGGTGGCCTGGTATGAAAAAGGATGTTGCCTTGTATGTATCGAAATGGCTAACTTGTCTCAAAGTCAAGGCTGAACATCAACGATCATCTGGTTTGCTTGTACAACCAGAGATACCGGTATGGAAGTGGGAGAACATTGCGATGGATCTCATCACTAAGTTACCACGCACATCTAGAGGTCACGATGCTATTTGGGTAGTCATTGATCGCCTTACGAAGTCAGCTCATTTTATACCGATTCGCGAGGATCTATCTGCTGATAAACTTGCCAAGATTTATGTTGATGAGATTGTGTCTCGACATGGTGTTCCTTTGGATATCATATCTGATCGTGATGCTCGATTTTCATCTCACTTTTGGAAGACCATGCAATCTGCTATGGGGACCCGACTAAATCTGAGCACTGCTTATCATCCCCAAACAGATGGACAATCCGAGAGGACGATACAAAAATTGGAGTATATGCTTAGAGCATGTGTGATAGACTTTGGTGGTAATTGGGATTCTCATCTACCATTGATCAAATTCTCTTACAACAACAGTTATCATGCTAGCATCAATATGGCACCGTTCGAAGCTTTATACAGTCGAAAATGTCGTTCACCTGTCTGTTGGAATGAGATCAGTGAAGCTCAGCTTACTGGACCTGAGCTCATTGATGCGTTAAAAAGCAACATATAAATTTCATCAAATGAGGCATAAAACTATCCCTTTTTTAGTACTAATGTTGGAAAAAGTATGCTTTTGTCTTCCTTTTGTATTTTCAGGATTAAATGAGCTCAAATTAACAAAAGAAGCAAAAATACATCAAAATCTAACATAAATACAAGAAAAGGAACAAGACGTAACATGCCCGACCCCACGACAGCATCTTCCCAAGCAAAACAAGAGATCAGAAGCCTGAACACGCCCCGTGCTCAGCCAGCACGGGGGCATGCCCAAGTGTCAGCAAAAAAGACAAAGTGGTAGAAGCTTCTATTGCCCACCACGGGGCCGTGCTCAGCGGACACGGGGCTGTGGTCAACTATAAGATTCGCACAATCCAGCAAATCTGCATAGTACAAAGATTCTTCTGCACCACGGGGTCGTGCTCAGCGGACACGGGGGCGTGGTCAACTAAAAAGACAAAACTGCATTAAATGAAGAAAGAGAAGGATGTGGACACGGGGCCGTGCCCACTAGACACGGGGCCGTGCCCGAGCTTCTGTTCATCCTATAAATAGAAGTGCTTGGCTCAAGCTCAAACCATCCCTTGGCACACCACCTCACTCACACTTCACCCACCACCCACCACCACCATAACACCATCATCCACCACCATCATCCATTGTCCATCGTAGAGTGTGTGAGTCGTCTCGGGATCCCAGATTGATCGTAAGAGTTCTTGACAATCAAGGCCATGTTTACCTAAGTCTCTTACATCACTTGGTGAAGACAAAGTGTCTAGTGTAGTACTTTTTATTTCTAATCTTTTGCACTTTTTACTTGGTTTTGTATTAATGACTTTAATAACTAGTTGCTTATGGTGAAGGTGATCTTTCCTTATCGTTTGTCCGTGGTGTCTTGGCATTATTTTACTGTCAATATAAAATAAAAGATTTTCACCATTTATATCTCCACGGTCTATATGGAGGTATGTTGGTGTAAGACCCTAATTCGTACATGGCAAAAGTCGCAGCGGAAACACGAACCATAAAATTCCTTTCATTATAATTACCTCAACCTATTTAAAATTTAACTTTAACATAGCTCTTTCTCAATAAATCCGTTATTCGACTTATTTAATAACTTAAAAACATAGTTTATGTTTACTACAAATTATACATCATCGTTCCCGTACAATCTCTCTATTGACTCGATCCTCGATCTCCAATCCTTGGATATCCTCATGACTGATGCTACCGGCGCTCACCACAAAAATTCACGATATTAGTACACATTATATACATACAAGGTTTGTTCACGTTTACTTCTCATTTCGTTAACTCTTTACATCCCAGCTTTTCCATACTGTCATACCATCCGTGGTGATACTTCTTTGCCATTCCTGCATTTCACTTATAACCCCAGGTACACGAATAAACAATGTAAACACTTAATCATACCGAAAGACTTACATACATACCTAAACTTCATACATATTATCTCTATATATATATACGTACACACATGCATACATATCTACATGCATACTTACATTATCACATCGACATCATCATATACGTTTCTACATCCACACATACATACATCATTACGTCCACTCATGATATTATACCTATATACATACATAATCCCCACTTGCAACATACCGAACTCATACACGCCTACTCTCAAACATACCCTTATATATCCATGTATACTTGCTTACGTACTCATAAACATACATACATACCTAACAAGTGTGGGCATACACTTAAATTCATAAAAACGTAAGTTGAACTAGTCGTACATAACTTAAAACGCGTTTAAACGAGTTCCCAAGCCAAAACGAAACACAAAAACAATTTTTCCGGATAACACACCCGTCGCGCGACGCGACGGGCCGTCGCGCTACACGACCCCCCTAATTCAGCAGAAAGATTGCAGCTGTTTGCTGCATATTCCCTGCACGTCCGGATTTTTACGGAAACGAGCATAACTTCCTCATTTTTGATCCGTTTTACCCGATTCTTTTTCCTACGTGATCGTAATTTAATTCTCCGTCACATGGAGTGAAAATCCAGTATTGGGACTACCGAAATTTATAACTTTTAAGCCCTCGGCTTATTACCCTTTTCCATAATTTTGACCCGTTCATGCATTTACCCACATAACTTGTTTGTTTGACCTTAACTTCATATAACTTGATAATTTCAAGGTCATTTATCATAAAAGATTCATTCCCGGATACCTTACATCTCATTCCACCCGTTTTTGCTCAAAAGCTTATTTTGACCCATTAAGGGTAATTGCGCATTAAAACATTTCTGACTTCCGACACCATACTCCTCACTTTCATACTTGACCAAAACATTACTCTAATCAAATAGCTTGTTTTCTAAACTACTTTTAAGATCGTTTGCCCCAAAACACCCACCAAGGGCATTTTGGTCAACTTTAATCCCATCAATTACGACGAAAGACTTCAACACATCTTTGACTTCAAACGTCATGTTTAATTAATTAAAACACTTTATCACTTGATCGAACTAAGAAGTGATTACGGAAATCACTTACCTTATGCGTCCGTGCTTGTATCCGATTCCTCGCCTTTTCTTGACCCGTTGGCCTTTCATGCTTGAGTCCGTCTTGACATGATTCCTATACTCTCTTTTCATCAAAATCACGCTCTTATTAGCATATGCATTCGTACATGATAACAATCATATCAATCGCATATTTCACACTTAACTTTCATCAATCATTTCTAACAAACATAATTCATATAATCATATCCGTATACGTTTAAACTCATGTAACTCATCATGTCATTATATTTAACACGGATTACCATAACATGTACCATACGACTTCCCATCAACCTATATTTATGACAACGAGTCAAATCATGTTTCTTATACTTAGTTGACTTTCAAAAGTCAACTATTAACCATACTTAACTATCGACTTATCATCATATACTCGCAACCTCACAATAGACTATACGGACGACACTATATACCTTTCATCACATATTTGGTGTGTGTACCATCTTCTAAACATAACGTACAACTATTTCATGCATAATCTTCTAAACTCATACATAACTCATCAAATCCTTCTCCTAATCAACACCTATCACTCACACATAAGCATCAAACATATCAACACCACATTTCAATAAATTCCTCTAACCACAACTCATCATACTCACAAAATACATCAATCTTTCAACAAGAATTGAACATAGGTTATGAGTCAAGTCATCTTCATCACCATAACTAATGGGTTTATCATCTAAACATCGAATTAGCACAAACCATTCATAATCCATGTTCTATATGATGATTATAACACATACTCATGCTCAATTCCACTTAAACTCATGGATTAGAACATAACCCACTTTACACATGATCACCAATCTTAGATTTGAGACATACCTTATGATCCCCTTGTAAAGGTGATCATTAATCCTTGTTCCTTCTTGAATTTGAGCCTCGATTCACCCTTCAATTTGGTGATTTAGTTGAGTTAGGGTTTGGAGCTCTTGGAGCTCCTGAACATTCGTGAACACACACGAAGTGTGTGTTTGTGTGTGTTAATCTTTCATTTTAATAACTCAACTTCCATCTTGTTCCACTTCAACCCCTCGGGTTTGCCTTTAAAATATAACCGACACTAATTTCATCATTTAGTACTTTTAACCATACCCTTGACTAGGTTAAATAACCTAGTTATTAATTTCATGACGTGTCATATAGGAACACACTACAATTATTAACATTCAGATTTTTGGGGCGTTACAAGTCTACCACCCTTAATTAAGGTTTCGTCCCCGAAACCTTTCTCACCTCATTTTAACACTAATTAATTCTTCTCTACGTCCCATCAACACTACCGCTAGCCCATCACAACGACTATCTTCATTCTTTAAGAACCCGCTCCGGAGTTCTTATTAGTGTCGCTTTCACTAATAACGCTAATTCTTAACAGCCTTTATAGCTAATAATTCATTCATCATTCTAATACTCGTATATCATATGCATTATATATCTTTTTATTTACTTGAAACCATTCCAACCTCCCATTACTAACATTTCCCATTTGTTTATTTCAACATTCATAATGTTTTTCATCGACTATACGATCTTGCATCGAAATTTGTATATACTCAGATATGTTTAACTTTAACTAATACATCATAGTAATAGGTATCTACACCTTCTTGATTCATAAACTATTCATATAGTTGGCTTCTCTCAATAAGTTCATGACATCCATACTACAACTTCACATATCATTCTTATTTCCTTGACCGGTTAATAACGGGTCAATATACCCACTTCTTTAATCTATAATCATACGTACATCCTTATGATCCGTTCATAACGAATCTACTACCTTCATCTCATCTTTTAAGATTACATTCTCTACAAGCATTGTATAATATTTAACTCTTGTTTTGATATCATAACAAAACTACCATTTCTTATTCACACCTACGTGCTTAACTCTAACTTTAATCTTATTCTACGTTTTCTACAGTTACTTGTACCTTGCATACCTTTACGTTACCTTTAAATCATTTTGTCCATTTCACATCACTATTGCTTTCACTTTATGCATTACTTAATTTACATGTATACATGTGTATCATACTAATTTATATCTATCCAACATAAGTTAAACATCTTACTAACCTCTTTTCATTTCGCAACCCGACGATCCGTAACCCAGATCGGACATATTCTTCTCGAGTACTAGCCGTAACAGACCAGGTTTCATTCATCCTTATAATGAGCTTCCGCTCGTGCATATTCTTTCACCAATACGATTGGTTCCATCACATCAATAATTCTAACATTTTCATCAACAAAATTGGCGGTTAGCATATTTTATTTAAACATTCATTATACTAGGGGATTACCCACTTATAATAAGTCTACAATTTCCTACGTCCAGGCTGTAACATATCACACATTCCATTTCTTACATGTAATTCTTTCATTCTAATTACTTATTTCGTCAACCTTCATTTGACCCTTCAAAGCTTAACTGACATTTCTTAATTATTGTGTAAGTACTGAGGCACACGTCTGTACTTCTTTCCATTCATGCTTACGTGCAAAAACATTCATTACATCATTTCGGTATTGTTAGCAAAACTTATCATTTTTGCTCATACTTAATTTATTGTCCGGGTCGTAGCCCGTCATTTATTATGACTCCTAAGGGTCTATTACTAACACATTTAACACCTAACTGGTTCAAAACTTCTTTCTTTCATTTCACAACTTAGGTTTTGCATGCCTATTACGATCATTCTTTTGTTTATTTACTTTACATTTACCCATATGACTCGTTTGACACAACCACGGTCAAACTATCGACACGTTCCGATGTGGATTAATTCCATCCTTTTTATCATTTTAAATCCATCCTGCGGATTCAAACGTAACGTTCATACCTTTCATTACTTCTATGTTTCGAATCCGTCTAGCGGTTTCAAACATACCATTTATACCTTTCCTTCCTTCATGTTTTGAATCCATCTAACGGATTTCAATCATATCATTCACATCTTTCATTTCTTACATGTGTTGAATCTGTTTCGCAGATTCAGACATATCATTTCTACATTTCATTTCCTTGAATCCGTTTTACGGATTCAAACATTCCATTCATGCCTTTCATCCCTTGAACCCGTCTCACGAATTCAAACATATCATCCATGCCTTTCATCCTTGAATCCGTCGCACGGATTCAAACATTGCATTCATACCTTTCATTCCCTGAATCCGTCTCACGGATTCAAACATATCATTCATATCTTGTTGATCCGCACTTAATCACGGATTCAACATTCTTCATTCTTATCAGGCATGTTTTTTTTTTCATTCTTACATAGTACTCTCAATTTCCCGAGAGTCTTACTTCCCATTTCACCCACACGCCCGCCCGCTACCCAACTCTACCGCACATACCTGTAACAATTATCATGATCTCACGAACGTCATACGTTTCTCGTGTACTGGCCAGGTACACAATCCACATAGTAGTTTCATGCCTTCATGTAATTGTCACCTTATGTCCATAGACTTAGGGTTCGGCGCGTGTATCTCTTGCAGTACTTCATTACTATACTATCATTATCCTTCATTCAACATTTTCCTTCTCTTAATGAATTTTACTGTTACACATACCCACATATCGACTTTACGTACCTGTATTCAAATTTGGCTTATTACCACTTTGCCTGCCTCAGTTTTCATCCTAGACTGCATTCACAGTTCATCCTCTTCAAACACTTATGCTTACCTCGCACATACAAAACCGTCAGTTTCTTTATACGTATACATAAGTACATACTTACATTAGCTTTTACCTTTGGATCTTGATCGAGTCTTAGATTGTACGGGTTTCTTATCTCAAGAGCACACAAGTTTGAGTTCAAGTACTTACCTTCTCGTACTTGATTCCCTCAAACCAGGGCTCTGACACCAACTTGTAAGACCCTAATTCGTACATGGCAAAAGTCGCAGCGGAAACACGAACCATAAAATTCCTTTCATTATAATTACCTCAACCTATTTAAAATTTAACTTTAACGTAGCTCTTTCTCAATAAATCCGTTATTCGACTTATTTAATAACTTAAAAACATAGTTTATGTTTACTACAAATTATACATCATCGTTCCCGTACAATCTCTCTATTGACTCGATCCTCGATCTCCAATCCTTGGATATCCTCATGACTGATGCTACCTGCGCTCACCACAAAAATTCACAATATTAGTACACATTATATACATACAAGGTTTGTTCACGTTTACTTCTCATTTCGTTAACTCTTTACATCCCAGCTTTTCCATACTGTCATACCATCCGTGGTGATACTTCTTTGCCATTCCTGCATTTCACTTATAACCCCAGGTACACGAATAAACAATGTAAACACTTAATCATACCGAAAGACTTACATACATACCTAAACTTCATACATATTATCTCTATATATATATACGTACACACATGCATACATATCTACATGCATACTTACATTATCACATCCACATCATCATATACGTTTCTACATCCACACATACATACATCATTACGTCCACTCATGATATTATACCTATATACATACATAATCCCCTCTTGCAACATACCGAACTCATACACGCCTACTCTCAAACATACCCTTATATATCCATGTATACTTGCTTACGTACTCATAAACATACATACATACCTAACAAGTGTGGGCATACACTTAAATTCATAAAAACGTAAGTTGAACTAGTCGAACATAACTTAAAACGCGTTTAAACGAGTTCCCAAGCCAAAACGAAACACAAAAACAATTTTTCCGGATAACACACCCGTCGCGCGACGCGACGGACCGTCGCGCTACGCGACCCCCCTAATTCAGCAGAAAGATTGCAGCTGTTTGCTGCATATTCCCTGCACGTCCGGATTTTTACGGAAACGAGCATAACTTCCTCATTTTTGATCCGTTTTACCCGATTCTTTTTCCTACGTGATCGTAATTTAATTCTCCATCACATGGAGTGAAAATCCAGTATTGGGACTACCGAAATTTATAACTTTTAAGCCCTCGGCTTATTACCCTTTTCCATAATTTTGACCCGTTCATGCATTTACCCAAATAACTTGTTTGTTTGACCTTAACTTCATATAACTTGATAATTTCAAGGTCATTTATCATAAAAGATTCATTCCCGGATACCTTACATCTCATTCCACCCGTTTTTGCTCAAAAGCTTATTTTGACCCAATAAGGGTAATTGCGCATTAAAACATTTCTGACTTCCGACACCATACTCCTCACTTTCATACTTGACCAAAACATTACTCTAATCAAATAGCTTGTTTTCTAAACTACTTTTAAGATCGTTTGCCCCAAAACACCCACCAAGGGCATTTTGGTCAACTTTAATCCCATCAATTACGACGAAAGATTTCAACACATCTTTGACTTCAAACGTCATGTTTAATTAATTAAAACACTTTATCACTTGACCGAACTAAGAAGTGATTACGGAAATCACTTACCTTATGCGTCCGTGCTTGTATCCGATTCCTCGCCTTTTCTTGACCCGTTGGCCTTTCATGCTTGAGTCCGTCTTGACATGATTCTTATACTCTTTTTTCATCAAAATCACGCTCTTATTAGCATATGCTTTCGTACATGATAACAATCATATCAATCGCATATTTCACACTTAACTTTCATCAATCATTTCTAACAAACATAATTCATATAATCATATCCGTATACGTTTAAACTCATGTAACTCATCATGTCATTATATTTAACACGGATTACCATAACATGTACCATACGACTTCCCATCAACCTATATTTATGACAACGAGTCAAATCATGTTTCTTATACTTAGTTGACTTTCAAAAGTCAACTATTAACCATACTTAACTATCGACTTATCATCATATACTCGCAACCTCACAATCGACTATACGGACGACACTATATACCTTTCATCACATATTTGGTGTGTGTACCATCTTCTAAACATAACGTACAACTATTTCACGCATAATCTTCTAAACTCATACATAACTCATCAAATCCTTCTCCTAATCAACACCTATCACTCACACATAAGCATCAAACATATCAACACCACATTTCAATGAATTCCTCTAACCACAACTCATCATACTCACAAAATACATCAATCTTTCAACAAGAATTGAACATAGGTGATGAGTCAAGTCATCTTCATCGCCATAACTAATGGGTTTATCATCTAAACATCAAATTAGCACAAACCATTCATAATCCATGTTCTATATGATGATTATAACACATACTCATGCTCAATTCCACTTAAACTCATGGATTAGAACATAACCCACTTTACACATGATCACCAATCTTAGATTTGAGACATACCTTATGATCCCCTCGTAAAGGTGATCATTAATCCGTGTTCCTTCTTGAATTTGAGCCTCGATTCACCCTTCAATTTGGTGATTTAGTTGAGTTAGGGTTTGGAGCTCTTGGAGCTCCTGAACATTCGTGAACACACACGAAGTGTGTGTTTGTGTGTGTTAATCTTTCATTTTAATAACTCAACTTCCATCTTGTTCCACTTCAACCCCTCGGGTTTGCCTTTAAAACATAACCGACACTACTTTCATCATTTAGTACTTTTAACCATACCCTTGACTAGGTTAAATAACCTAGTTATTAATTTCTTGACGTGTCATATAGGAACACACTACAATTATTAACATTCAGATTTTTGGGGCTTTACAGTTGGCTACCTGGTCGGGGGTTAAGGGAACGGTTTGGTAAAGGTCTTGCCATTGTTCAGCGTTTAGAGGTCCTGCAGTGGACCTGGGTCAAATTTAGTAGGACCTCCTTCAATACTTAACGGTATTGGATGGCGGGGGTCCAAACTCTTTCATCCCCTCATAAGTTAACTACTATTAATACTATAACCCGGCTATTTTGGACTGTATCCCTGCTGACTCAGACTACTTAGTCGAGGGTAACGTCACCTCCAAAAGAGGGGCCTACCATAATTTGCATTAATAACTTAATTAATTATCTTCCAATAATCCACCCTTTTAGGATTGTATCCTTGCTGACTCAAACTACTGGGGTGAGGGTAACATCACCTTCAAAAGAGGGGCCTACTACAATAACTATGATAATCTCTTAAATATGTGCAAAAGTGCGGAAATAATCAAAGGTTACACTAGATACGAGTCGGAACCAAGTGATTCATCTTGTCTATCTTTTTTCTTTTATTTTTATTTTCAGCATTTTAGTTAGTTTTTATTTTTCTTAGTTTAAAACATTTTTCTAACTTTTTATTTTGATTAGACGTTGAGGATAAACCGGTACTAAAAGCTCTTGTGTCCTTGGACGACCTCGGTATCTTGCCAACACTATACTACGCTCACGATGGGTGCACTTTCCCATATGTGTGTTTAGTGTTAGTAAAATATCGTGTTTTATAAATTTAAAACTTGGCTAAAAATAAGTGTTAAAGGGGCTTAAAATATACACCTAATATATATAACACTTCACACGCATCACTCATTCTGGAAACGACAGATAAAATCAAGAAAATTCGTGATAACCTTCTGAGAGCTAGAAGCCGTCAAAAGAGTTATGCGGATATGCGACGATATGTTGGACCATTTAAGATTGTTGAAAGAATCAGAAAGGTTGCCTACCGACTAGAACTACCTCATGAACTTGGGAATATTCACCCGACTTTCCACATGTCCAATTTACGAAAGTGTTTAGCCGATACTGATCTTCTCATTCCACTCGGCAAAATTCAAGTTGATGATACGATGCACTTTGTCGAGAAACCTGTGGAAATAATGGACCGTGAAATCAAGCAACTGAAGAACAAGCGAATACGATTAGTCAAAGTTCGTTGGGAGTCCAAACGTGGCCCAGATTTTACTTGGGAATGTGAGGACCAATTGAAAGCGAAATATCCACATTTGTTTTCACAAGTTTCCTCTAGTTAAAATTTCGGGACGAAATTTCCTAAAGTAGGGGAGACTGTGACAACTGTGCTCTGTAAACGATGTACAATGTAAAACATTGTCAATTATCAATAAAATGATTTGTTTTGGTGTTAATAATTGTGTATTTGTGTTTGATGATTTTACGTTTTGATTCTAGTTCGATTTCAAGCTTTAAATCGCTTTCTGGAAAGTTATACACAAACTGATGCGTAAACGTAATCAGTTTAATGCGAAAAGCACTCTGGAACAGTGACATAGGCTTAAAATACCTTAAATAACCTTTACATAACTTAGAAATAAGTTTTAGAGGGTTTGGAGTGTCGAAAACAAGTTTTTTCGATCGCAGGGACTATTTGCGTCAAACTGCGAAACTATACCGATTTGTATAGTAAGGAACATTCTGGAACTTGATCATAAGCTAAACATACCCTAAATATCCTTTACATAGCTTAGAAATAGGCTTTGAGGGGTTCATTATGCGAAAATACGCTTATTTGATCAATAGGGACTAAAAGCGTCAAAAAGTGCATAAGTTTGCATTTACGCACATATCTTACGTTCTGAACATACCAGTCATCCAAAAAAAATTTTAATCATTAAAATATTTTATTTTAGTGATTGGAATGCAAAAATATAATTCGTCGCGCAATTTGGATCGTTTTCGTATCCGTTCGAGTTTTCATCGTAATTAACCGAATAACGTGACCGTACGACCAAATGAACCAACCTACGAGATGTTTTCAAGCATATTTCACGTTCCCTATACTTAAACATCATTATTGAGCCTTGAAAATGGGTTAACGGGGCTTAAACGTGTCAAAAATGGGCTTAATTACATGCAGGGACCAAAACTGTAATTTTCTGAAACAAGGCCATCTATCGTGCCACGCTACAGATGATTCGATTTAGGTGCTGATTTATTAACTTAGTGATCCGATTACTAGGTGCCACTTGAATTCCTTGGTTTGCCCGAGCTTTGTTAAGTTCAATGAATCGAGGATACTTTGCAATTCAATGTGAGTATGTAATTCCCCTATTTTACTGTTTTCAATTGTTTTGGGGTGATTCATATGTGTTAAACGAATTCAATGCTTTCAACGATGATTTAAAAAACGAATACTATGGTTTATATTAAACACAATGATTTTCGATAATGTGAACGAACTTGTTGGACGTATTTACATAACGAATGACATTCATTAACAATGATCAAGCCAACCAGTAGTATGTTATGGTACCATAGGATCTGACAAATCCCGTTATCGGACTGCCACCATGGTTATGTATGGGGGTTATGTGGGTAACGACTGAACCTGATGATTGTTAACTTACCCTTTGGTGGTTTGTTAATACGAGTTGAACGATGGACGAGTTGCGAAGGTTTGAATGTTATAAGCGAGACAACCAAAAGTTAGTTTTCACAATTAAAACGAGAATGATTGAACGATTTTGAACGATTGAATGATTATGAACGATTTGAACGATTTAAACAAATACATGATGGTCTATTACATGAACGAGTTAAACGATTTAAACGACGGGTTTTTGGTATGTGATTAGATAACGGGAGGGGTGTAACATGATAAAAGCATGGTAGATACGCCACTGGTACTTCTTATATATAAGTGCTTTTATCATATTATACATCGCGGCATTATTTAGTTCACTTGGACGAACGATTTTGAATGATGTCACGCAACGATGTTTACTAAATGATATAAACCATACGAGATTTTGAATGATATAAACCTAAACGAGCCCATACAAAATTTTAATTTTTATATATATAATATATTAATAATGATGATAACATTGATGAGCCGAGCTAGAGCCGAGCTTTGGCTCGTTTAAGCGATGTTGAAGTGAGCTCAAACCGAGCTTTTAGCTCGTTTAAGGTTGTTCTCAAAATAGTTCGAGCCGAGCTCGAGCTTTGGGTTTTACTCGCGAGCCGAGCTCGAGCTCAAAGAAGTAGGCTCGAACCGAGCCAAGCTCGAGCTCGAGGTTCATAAAAACCTAACGAGCCGAGCTCGAGCCTGGTCGAGCTCGGGTTCGGCTCGGCTCGTTTACACCCCTAATTACGAGAACGATTTACAATTTGGTTTACTTAAACAAGTGTTTTGGGTTAAGATTCATGGCATCGAGGTTTTATAAACTATAACCAATCAGTTTTGACTTGGTTATTCATTTTACAATACAAATGTTTTACAAAACAAGGTTTTCAAATAACAACTCATGTAGTTGTACGAGTTTTTGCAACATGTATACGAGCCATGAATCTGACACTCTCATAAAACCTATGTGCTCGCCGGCATTTCTTTGCTGACTTTATTTTTACATACGTTTCAGGTGGTGTTGAATGACGTTGATTGCGACTAGGATGCATGCTCACTTAGGACTGGACAAGGCCTTAGTGACTTAATAACAATGATAGTCGATATGTGAACTTGTTTATGTTAACTTTAAGACAATGTAAATATTTAACAATTTAATAAAAAGAAACTTTTTGAATCCATGGTTGTGAAACAATAATTATTTCGATCCACTCCCCGACGTTTCTGCCGCGGTTTGTTGTTTTACGCGGTCGGGGTGTGACTTTTCTAGTCATCCCTACTTGATTCATACAATCATCATCATCAACCTGTCACATGTTTAAAATAAAGTGTCAATGCAAAATCATTCGCGAGTACACAAGGTTTGTATAAATATAGCATAAGTATAAAAGCATTTTCTCGAATCCACATTGCAATTTGTAAACAAGGTAACTAGCATGCATCACAATATGTCAAACCCAAGTGTCCACTAGTATTTAGCATCCCTCGCCACAAAAGTGACGAGACCATTCAAGAATAAATAAAGACTTAACAAGACCCCGACGGGTGGCGTGCTACTCCTATAGCGCTATATATATTAAGTTGGGGCATAACAAAGTTAATGACATAAAACTTGTATAATCTAGCATGAACCTACGTAAACAAGTAGCATGTATATAGGATTGAGAATATAAAGCATGTTTAAGTGTGTGATAATGAAGTTTGTATATTAACATGTTACAACTCAAAGTGTTTTAAAAGTAAAACGGGTCAAGTGTACTCACGGTTTTGCAAGCTTCCACTTGTTATTCCGTGACGAGTTATTGGTTGTTTGAGGATGGAATACCAAGTCCTTCTACATGAGGAAACATTGGTGTATGAGTATTTGGATGACAACGGAGGATTAGGAATTTAGAATGAAAAGTATAACAAAAGTACATATACAAGAAAATAATCATCTAGACTTAGTACTCATTCTTGACACTATGAAACTCATAAGGGTTTGAATGATTTCATGGGTTTAATACCCATTAGAATCGTAACGAGGAACTAAGCACTTAGGTGATGTAACTTAGTAACTTGACGAATAACCATTTGGTTATCATCAAGGGTTCGGTTCTTACATGTATTATATGTATTTTATATATTTTATCTAGTATATTATATGATTATAGTCCAACAAGTTTAACAAGTATTATCATAGTAGTCATGCATAGAGGTAGGAAGACATTCTTCTTTTTAAAACCTCTTTCATAGATTCACCAATGCACAAGTTGTTAAAAAAACAACAAGGATGGTCACGAATGAAGTAACACAGAAATGAAACATATATACTAACTAAGAGGAAAACATCAAGTGAGGTGTGTGTTGGTGCACCTTTTTGTGTCTGTAACTAGTCTTTTATTAGCATTGTATTTTGTACGGTCTTTTATGTTTATCGAGTCTGTAATTCGCCGTCGACCAAGTCGGATATCCTCCTATCCACTTGTGTCCGACTAGTTTGTCTCCGTTTGGTATGTAACGATTAATGAACGATGCATGTTGCATGAAAGGGTATTTATGTCTTTATTTATGTGTTTATAAGTTGTTTGCTGCAACTATCTGTTTGCAGCAAACATTACAACTTGTGCAGCCTTCGACGAAACCCCTAGGTTTCGTCGAACACATCATGACGAAACCCCCTAATGTCCATAACTGAAGGTTTCGTCGTGAACAGTGACGAAACCCCCAGGTTTCGTCGACTGTTGGGTTTAGTCAAGCCCAATGTCAGGCCCAATGATGTTTCGTCGAGCCCAATTTGAGTTTCGTCGATGTTATGGCCCAGGCTGCTATATAAACACCTTTCTAGTTTCACTTTGAGACTAGATGAGAAAATACCCTGTGAAAGACTACTGTCAAACTTGTGTGTGTATCAGTTTGATCTTTGTTCTCATCCCGTTTAATCAATAGATTGTGTTTCATTGGTTATACCGTGTTGTTACTTTCTATGTTTGATTTGGCATAGTTACATGGATTTCGCACACGTGACTGTGTTTGCTATAAACAAGGATTCGGTTTCATTATCGATCCTCTGAGAATCGGGACCTACAAGTGGTATCAGAGCATCAGCTCTTATCCTTGTTTAAAATCAAACATAGTTCGGTTTTCATCAAGTGTTAAAACTGGTTATCTTTGTTTTTCTGAAAAATTGTTCTTGAAAAGTTCACATCTTTCTGGAAAATCTTCTTAAAAACTGTTAAATCATGTTTGTTTGCTAAAGAGTTTTATCAAAAACCTTGTTAGATTAATTGTTCAAGTGTTAAACCGGGTTTTTAGTGAAAGTCTTGTGCAATTTCGTGTTTCGGAAAGTTAGTCAGTGACCGGAAAACTCATAATTTCTGGGTTTGGTGTTCACATCTTCAAAGAGACCTTCAAAGTGTTCATCAGATATTCATTGAATTTAGATATAAAAGTGAAATTGAAAAAGTATAAAATGAATTAAAATATTGACACCATACTTGTTTGGTAAAAGAAGCATGATGTTAGTTGATTTAGCGTGTCCTGTGTCAGTAAGAAGATTAGATTTTATTTGAAAAATCTCACCAACTCTCACCAACTCACTGTCTGTGAACCTTATCTCGACGAAACCTACAGCGACGAAACCCCTAGAGTTTCGCCGAAAGCATCTTCGACGAAACCCCTAGAGATTCGTCAAAGAACCTTCAACGACGAAACCTCTGAGTTTCGTGTGAAGGAGTTTCGTCATGATCATTTGTCATTTTCAACAGAGGACTTTTAAAAGTGATTTAACTTTGTGTTTTCAAGTGTGTTATCAGTTATTCTACTTCATATATCAAATATGAGCTGTACGAGTCCATGGGATTGGAGTACGGACCCACGACCAGGTCAAGATCAGACTTCGACGGCCGCATGGTTAATGAATGTCATGCCTCAACAATCAATAAGTGCAAGTCAATGGGCATTGGTGTTGAATCAAAATCAAAGCATTCAAAATATGTTGCTTAGTGAGAGTGAGACGGGTAGCAACAATCGCCCGCCAAAGTTAAATCACATGAACGACTATCCATCATGGAAGGGTCGTTTCCATAATTATGTTCAAGGGCAAAACACAGAATTATGGACGTGTTTCACCTCTCCATATAATCAAGCTCTTGAAGAAGCAGGATCAAATGCGACAACTTTCAATAATATGCAAGAAGACGAAAAGAAAGCATATGATTTAGAGAAGAAGGCGTTTTCTATTCTAACACAAGCTCTTCACAAAGACATCTATCATCAATTCAGTTATTGTACCAACACGAAATCTTTATGGGATGCATTGGTTGCGAGAGGAGAAGGAAATGCAGCTACTAGAAAGACACGCCATGATTTATTGAAGAAAGAGTTTGAATCATTTCAATTCTTGGAGAATGAAACCCTAAATGATATGACTTCTCGTTTTTATCATTTGATTAGTGAAATGTGTTCTTATAATGTTACTGCAACTCATCAGGAAATGGTTTCACGGTTTGCTGATGCTCTACCTCCTAAGTGGAGTCCATTCATTGAGCTTCTAAAGCATACGGGCGTTCTGGATACGGTCAATATCTATGAATTCATTCAGAAGTTGGAGCACAAGAACGAAGAGGAAATTCGGAAAGCTAAAAGGATTGCAGCTCCTCAAAACACAGAAATGTATTTTCCTGGTTTTGCTCCTTCAGCTAGTTCTAGTTCCGTTCAGCAACCGAAGCTTCAAACGGCGTTTGTGTCCAATACAAGCTCATCTCCGTTTCCACAGTCAGCTCCTCCACCGGTTTTCGATACAAGCTCAAGCTCATGCTTTCTCAAAACCTCAATTCGATGCAAGTGCAAGGCTACCAACACCCTAACCTCCACCTCAAGTTACCACTACTCAACCACAGTTCGATCCAAGTGCTTATCTTCCACAATCTCAACCCCAAAACACCAACACTGTCAGAGTTGATACTTCGAACCTCTCAAAAGTTAGCATTGAAGTAGCAAAGGAGCATATGGAACTCATTAATAAAATTGTCAGTGCATACTGCGGATTGGTCGCAGGTCAAATTGGAAACATCAATATGACCAATGAAGATTATCAACAAATCGACCGTGATGAAATGGAGTTGATGGATATAAAGTGGGCGTTTGCAAGTGCAGTTAGAAGGGCAAGGGATTTCATGAGTCAAACGGGAAGAACTTCGTTGGAAAGTAAGAAGGATACGAAGTACGGGTTTGATAAAGATGCGGTTACGTGTTTCAATTGTGGGGAAAAGGGTCACTTCAAACGTGAGTGCACCCGACCAAGCAAACAGGGCAATCAGAATCCATTCAGAAATCAGACGAGTACTTCTAATACCAATCAAGACAATCGTGAACGAAGGATATTAGCGGTGAACAACAATCAGAACCAGAACCAGAACCAGAACCAGTCTGGACCTTCAAACACCAACAGAGCATTAGTTGTTCAAGCTGATGAAGGGTGTAATTGGTCTGTACAATTTTGGGAAGGTGATTAGGAAGGAGGAGGAACAGCTTGTTATGCAAAGATCATCAATCACATCAAGCACGTTCACAAGGAAAAATTTTCTGAAAGTGACGACAGTTCGGGTTATACCAGGAGTTCTGACGAAGAAAGTTCTAATTCGGGGGATTATAATTCTGAATCTGATGTGAAGGAAGAAGCGAGTTTTGATGTTGATGATTTATTGACTGAAGTAGAGGAGTTGAAGAGTCAGAAATCTGTTCTGATCAAGAAGGCTACTGTAGCATCTAAAGAAATGGAGAAATTCTTCTCTGGAGACGGATCTTTTTCTTATCAGACTGCCTTTATGGCAAATGTCTCAGCCTCTACGAGTCAGGTAAAATCTCAAACTCCTGCTCCTAGTGTTTGTAATGATTGTGCAGATTTGAAGCTTGAATCTGAAAAGGTTCATAGTCATAACCAAAGTTTGGTTATTGAGTTGTCTAAGTGTAAGGACGCAAATATGGCTTTAGCTAGAAACGAAAAGGATTTTAAATATGTGATTGAAACCCTAAAGAAAAGTGTTTCCGAGCTAACAAAAACTGTTTTCAATAAGCAAATTGGTATTAACAATTACATTAATATCACCGAGGAAACCAAAAAGGAGCTAGCCGTTGCCAAATGTGAACATGATGCAATCAAGCTGAAATTGGAGAGTTATTCTAACTCCCGATATGTGCTCGATCATATCATTGATGCTCAACAACTCAAAGGTAACAAAAGAGGCGTAGGGTATAAGAAGTGTCCGCCCCCTTTAAGACATAATTATACTCATATGCCCGATGAAGAAGAAATGCCACGATTTGAGCCTAGTGTGCCTCTTGATTATGAGGAAGTTACTACTGTCCTAGGGTTCAAATCGGACAGTTCTTCAAGTACATCATCTGAGCAAACAGAAACTTCAACATCTACGAAACAAAGTCATCCAATCATTGAGGACTATGAGTCGTCTGATGATGAATCAGAATCAGATATGAGTGATCAGGATAAATCACTTGACAAGATGAAGGGAGTAGAAATACCAATTGAGAATCATATTCTTTGTGATCCTCCTACTCCTGCTGTTCAACCAGTTATCAAACAAGTGATAGATCCTGTCAAGAATGACAAGAAATATGTGTCTGTCGTTAAGAGTAATAACGTGTTGTACACTTTGGTTGGTGATTATAAAATCTATTTAGATCACGATTTTCCAATTAAAAATGTCAATCCATCTTCGATTGATAAAGTTTTTGAAGATGATACAAACAAGTTTTTGGGAAAGACAATTCCAGGAGTCATTATAACTCAATGTGACCCAATTCCAAAAGCTGAAATCAGGAAACAATTTGGAAATCAAAAATCACCAACAAAGCAACAACCTATTGCTGCTAAGGGTAAACAACCAGAAAAGCGAGCTCAAAAGCCTAACGTTTCTCAATCTAAATTTGAAACAAAAGGAGCTCGTTATCAAAAGAAAAACAGTAATGTCAAATTTGTAGCATCGAAGGGTATGGATAAATTTGAGACTTTTGAAAACAAATCAAACACCGATTTTTTCCAACAAGTCATGATTTAAAGCGTAACAGTCAAAACAATTACACTCAACATACAAACGGGTGTGATGAGAAAGCAACTACCTCGGGTTCTACGGGTTCGACATCTGTTCGTCGATCAGATTCTCCTAAGTTTGTGGAAAGGAGAACATGTTTTAAGTGTGGGGAGTTTGGACACATCATTAAAAATTGTCCAAACACTCCCAAGGATAAATTTGTTGAGAAAGCACCACCTGAAAAGGTTCACCCTCAACGTCGTCCCGTTTCACCAAAACATGATAAAAGAACTGTTAAGGAACAAGAAATGAAACAAAGACGTCAAAACGTCAAAGCTGTTGAAAAAGCTTTAAAATCTGAAGTCACAACGGTCAACAGGGAACCAAGTACACCACAATCTTTAAAACCAGAAGTTTCAAAATCCGTTTACAAAACTCAATCTAGTAAACAAAAACAAACTTGGAAACCTAAGACGGGTGAAAGTTCAGGGGGAGCTGTTGTTTTTGAAAATCATCAAGAAATCAAGATCAGTTTTCGTGATGCTCAGGGACGATCCAAGACCACTAAGGCTTGGGTCCCCATCCTCAACTGATCATTGATGATATGTGCAGGGTGTTCCAGGAGGAACTATTAATAGTCATTGGATTGTTGATAGTGGAGCATCTAGGCACATGACAGGCGACTTACGACTTCTATATGATGTGAGAAATATTAGAGGAGGCTATGTCGCGTTTGCTGGAGACAAAGGCGGATACATCACTGGAGAAGGAATGATCTCCAATGGTGTTGTATGTTTCGATAAGATCAATTATGTTCGACAAATTGATCATTATCTTCTCACTGTTTCGCAAATCTGCGACAAGAAGTTCACTGTGCATTTTGATGTGCCGGTTGTTATGTGCTTAAACCTGGTTTCAAAATTCCACAAGAATGGATTCTCTTATTGGCTCCAAGAGTTAATGATCTTTATATTCTTGATATGAGCCAAGCTATTACGAGATCTGTGCAAGTAACATGTTTTGTCTCAAAAGCCACAGAGAAGGAGTCTATTTCTTGGCACAGAAGAATGGGGCAAATTCACTTAAGGAAGATGAACCATTTGGTGAAAAACAATCTTGTGAATGGCGTGCCCGTAAGAAGTTTTCATCTACAAGATATCTGTATTTCGTGCCAGAAAGGGAAGCAAACGAAGAAGTCTCACCCTCTGAAGAAAATCAACACTGTCAGCATGCCTCTCGAACGTCTTCATATGGACCTCTTTGGACCTATGAAACACAAGACAACATTTGGGGATGCTTACTCTCTGGTAGTTACTGATGACTACTCTAGATTTTCTTGGGTAGCTTTTATGGCACACAAGAGTGATACTCCTGGAATCCTCAAGGATCTTCTTATAATGTTGGAAAATCTCTACACGTTGAAAGTTAAGATGATCAGAAGCGACAATGGAACTGAGTTCAAGAACCATGTGATGGATGAGTTCTATACTTCTAAGGGCATTCTTCATGAATACAGTTCTCGATACACTCCACAACAAAAAGGTGTCGCGGAGAGGAAGAATCAGACGATAATTGAAACTGCAAGAACGATGTTGGTAGAGTAAGAGCTCCCTGTTCAATTCTGGGGGGAGGCTGTGTCGACTGCTTGCTACACGTTAAACCGAGTTCTTATAGTTAAGAGGCATGGCAAAACTTGTTTCGAACTTCTACAGAAAAGGAAACCAGATCTTTCTTACCTAGAACCTTTTGGCGGTCCATGTACTATGATTGAGCCGGATGGAAAGTTTGGTGCAAAAGCTATCGAGGGTTTCTTCCTTGGATATGCAACTCCGAATTTTCGTGTATGGAATCTGGATACCAAAAAGATTGAGCTATGGAGTGAAGTAAGGGTTCAAAGGTACACAAATCCTGTTAGAGCTCCGGGTGATCCTTGGATGTTCGATTACGATGGGGTATTCGACTCCTTTAATCTGCCAACCTTTGTTGAAGAATCTGCAGCTGCTCGAATGCTATTTGATAGTGACAATGCTGTTGGCTCGCCATTGGTTAGACCATTTGTTGTTAACCCTCAAGGTTCTAATTCGGTTAACAATACGGTTCAAAATGAGGTATTTGAAGATGCTACTGATTACAATGAGTCATCGGAAGATGATGAATATCTTGATGCGACTGAAGGCACTTCAGCTCCGGTTGCTCCGGTTCAAGGTGCTTCTTTAGAAACTCCTCATGTGCAGAATGTAGATATTGCTGAAGGGAATGCATCCACTTCTACACCTATTCCCAATGTAGAGTTGGATGTTGATCTTAATATTAACAATTTGGGTATTAATGCTCGTGTTCCTGAAAATCCTGAAATGAGGATTCACGATACCCATCCATAGCAGAATATCATAGGAGATGTCCAACGCGGTGTGCAGACGCGAAATCAGCTAAGAAATAACCAGAATGCTGGTTTATATTCAGCCATTAGAGAATCTGGTCTTCAAAATGATTGGTCCTTCGCGTGTTACGTTTCACAAGAAGAACCAAAATCTTGGAAGGAAGCCTTAAAGGATAATTCTTGGGTTGAAGCCATGCAGGACGAACTGCAGCAATTTCAAAAGCTAGGTATTCGGAAGCTTGTTGAAAGACCCGAAAACTACAAGAAAATTGGCACACGCTGGGTTTACAAATGCAAGAAGGACGATCGTGGTGTTGTCATTCGAAACAAGGCGAGTTTGGTTGTTCAGGGATTTCTCCAGATCGAAGGCATTGACTACAATGAAGTTTATGCACCTGTTGAACGTCTGGAAGCTATTCGGATCTTTCTAGCTTATGCTTCGTTCAAAGGATTCAAAGTCTACCAGATGGACGTCAAAAGTGCTTTTCTTCAACGTATAGTTCAAGAAGAGGTGCACGTCGAACAACCTCCAGGTTTTGAAGATCCTATTCACCCCGATCGGGTTTGGTTGCTCAACAAAGCACCTAGGGCTTGGTACGCAACCTTATCTAACTATCTTCTAGAAAATGGATTTCGGCGAGGTCTTATTGATTGCACTCTCTTTATCAAAGAACAAGATGGAGATCTTCTGCTGGTGCAGGTATACGTTGATGATATAATATTTGGTTCTACTAATGATTCTTTGTGCAGGCAATTCGAACGTGTTATGCAGGAAAAGTTCGAGATGAGCGCTATGGGGGAGATGAATTTCTTCTTGGGCCTACAAGTTCAACAAACAGAGTCTGGGATATTCATCCATCAGACTAAATATGTTGGTGACATCTTGAGCCGATTCCAGATGTCCGATGCAACGCCCATTGGTACCCCACTTCCGCAGAATCACGGGATTACTCCGGATCTGAAGGGTGAAAGCGTTAACTCTTCATACTATCGCGCTATGATCGGATCTCTCATGTATCTCACAGCTTCGAGGCCTGACATCATGTATCCGACGTGCCTGCTGGCAAGATATCAAGCCAACCCGATGGCCTCACATCTTTCTGCTGTCAAAAGAATTTTTCGCTATTTGAAGGGATGCCCAGACACCGGTCTTTGGTACCCTAGGGATGATAGCTTCGACTTGATTGCATATAGTGATTCTGATTTCGGTGGTTGCAAAATTGATGGCAAATCAACAACAGTTGGATGTCAATTCTTAGGAAATCGCCTGGTCACGTGGTAGTGCAAGAAGCAAACATGTGTTGCTACATCAACTTGTGAAGCAGAATACATTGCTTCCTCTAGTTGTTGCTCCCAAGTTCTTTGGATACAACAACAAATGCGCGACTACAGTTTTGAATTCCTATCTACTCCTATTTTTGTTGATAACAATGCTGCCTTACAGATCACTAGAAATCCTGTGCAGGATTCCAAGACCAAACACATCGAAATTAAATAAAACTTCATACGTGATTGTTTTGACAAAAGATTAATCGATGTTGTTAAAGTTCACACCGATCACCAACGTGTCGACCTGTTTACAAAATCTTTTGATAAATCACGTTTTGATTATCTCCTTTTGGTCAATGGCATTAAGGTGATACCCGAGTAAACTTCTTTGGCTAATTGACATTGTAAATATTTTCTTTAAAAACTCTAAAAAAATTCAAAAAGATTTTCGTTTTCGTAACCTTTTAGCATTTTAGGGGGAGTAAATTCAAGAAAATACAAAAACATTTGAAAAACCAAAAATCCAAAAAGATGTCTTTACTTTCTGTCTTTACGTTTAAAATTCTTTAAAAACTCTAAAAAAATTCAAAAAGATTTTCGTTTTCGTAACCTTTTAGCATTTTAGGGGGAGTAAATTCAAGAAAATACAAAAACATTTGAAAAACCAAAAATCGAAAAAGATGTCTTTACTTTCTGTCTTTACGTTTAAAAAAAATAGAAAATCAAAAATGAGTTTCTTGGATAAAGGAAAATGATGATATTCACTGGTGTGGTCGGTCAACGTGTTCAAAAATGTAAAAAAAAAATTGAGAAATGATAAGTATCTCTACTAACGATGTATCGGTAGGCTCACAATCAGACTAAAATGTGCAGGATAATACAAACCTAACAGACTTCAAGTCAGCTGGGAACCATTCATTGGCATATGGTCTTGGTACCGAAATTTCGTTTGATTGATTGCCGAGGTTCTGAGATATTCGGCCATTATGCTGCTTATCATCTGGGTATCATGGTTGTATCTTTTACCGAAACATAACGGAGACGAAGTCTAGATCTTCCATGATACTATACATACGTGTACATATTGCATTCGACCTCAATAAGTGATCAACAATCACGTGTCCAAACAAAACAAGTGATAATATATCACATTTTTCCGGGAGTCAAGTTCGTCTCTTTGCTGTACGAAAGTACTGACCTGTTCACGGACTTGCTCCTGTGCCCTCATGCATCGAAAATCAAGTTCCTCATCAATAAGTGATTCTATCACATAGGGCTTGTTTTCAATAAAAAATAAGTGAGTTTCTCACATTCTTTTATACGGTCAAACAAATGATAAACGGTATACTCACCGGTAAGATGAACTCTCGTGCATACCTTGATACGGGAATGTGTCGTGAGTGGATTCAAATCGACTTGTAAGTATAATCCTTACCGTTAATCGTATCTCCTAATTGTGATTACGTTTAATCAGTTTGAGCTTATGTGGAAAACAATACCGATAATCGAGGTCGTATACTTATCCAGAGCTTTAAACAGAAATCAAAATCATGTTGACTTAGACCGTAAGCTGGTATGATTCCTTATCCTTGAAATTCGCAAAAAGATTGGGCTTGTACAGATGTTTATTGCTTTCAATAGCTTTTCAATTAGTTTATCACACTTTAAATTCAGTTTTAGTGTAATATGTAAAGTTCGTTTTTGATTAAGCCGAAGTTGTTGCTTGGTGTTTTCTGCCGGAAGCCTGAAACCTACGTCATAAAACATCCTTGCATTTGTTAAACTCAATCATAATGGAAATCTGTTCAATTAAACAAAATTTGTTCAGTGTGCAAAATTTCAAAATTTTCAAGACTTGGTATATTTTGGAAAATGTTGTCGACGAAAACCCTTTGAAGTCAACGAAACCCTTTTATGTCGACGAAACCCCCCCCCCCCCCATGGTAAAAGTCAAATGTTTCAAAATTGGTCAACTTTGGTCAAACCTGATTTGGTTCACGACGAAAACCCCTGGCCCTTTTTATGTTTCGTCATGGGCTAAATGTTCAGGCCCAGTCCAAGCCCAAACAACGGAGTTTCGTCGAGCCTACCTAGAGTTTCGTCGAAGTTGGAGTTTCGCCGAGGAAAGTCGGTGTATAAAAGGGGTCCTAGTGTTCAGATTTCATCACTTTTTCAAATCCCACTTCACTGTTTGCCTTTTCCTACACTCCAACCCCATACCCATTCACCGACTCCATACCCTCCCATTTTCTTTATCTTTTTTTTTGAAAATCAAGGTAATCAAAAGGGATTTCTACATGTTTTCAACTTAGGATTGTCCTGATTTTGTTTGAATGTGTTTTGAAACCCTCGGAGACCCACTTTACTTGATGAATTCATGATATAAACTTGATTGTTTGTGTTGGTTATTGATAAAAACTGATAGAACTAGGTTTATACTTTGATTTGACTCTGATTTGGGTTGGGTTTCATGTAACAAAAACATGGGATGTGGGTTTGTTTGTTGATTGAGTTGTTTCGGTGGTTTCGGTCAAAACCCATATCGATTTTGAGTCTAAGGTTGTTTCCTGTTTGTTTTGGGTTAACATAAGTGTCAAAATGTTGGTTTGATTGTTTATTGATCATCGATTAAACATCAAACGGCGAAACTCCTTTGATTTGAAAACCCCCAAAACGGCGAAACCCTAACTGTTCAAAACCCCCAATTTATCGTAACTCCTTCATGGCGTAACTCCTTTACGACGTAACTCCTCTCGATGAAACTCCTCAGGTCAACAGTCAACGCTGACTTTGTTTGACCAAGGAGGTTTCGTCGCAATGAATATAGTTTCGTCGAGATGTTCAGGTTTCGTCGTCCATGCCTTAATGAAATTTTCAGTTTGGTGTTTGTTCACAGAAGTTGTGTATGTATATGTTAAATGTCAATTGGATACATGAACTTGTATACATACATGTCTAAATACATATGTGATACCATTGTTGCTTATTGTGGACGCTTTCAGTTTCAGATGGCACCTAAAGAAGGAAAACGTAAGAAACAGACTAAGAAGGAAAACAAGTCGGAAGAGGAGATAATGTCTGAAAAGTGTCATAATCAAATTGCTTTTCTGGATCCCGAGGAAAAGATCGCTGAACTGAAAGACATTACTAAATGGATCAGGGAGTCGCGGATCAATCATGCTGTTAAATTCTCAACGCCTGTCTACAAATTTCTTATTAAAGCCTTTTGGGATTCCGCAAGTGTTGTGCAAGTGGATGGAAAGGAAGTTATTCAAGGTCGTGTGAATGATTTGAATGTGATCGTTTCACCGGATATCTTAAACGATGTTTTAAAGCTGCAAGACCATCCGAATGCTCCGTATTCTGTACCTATCATGTGTACACGTGGATGCCTATTACAAATGAAGTGTACAGGCGATATCCTCAGCAATCAGATTAACAAGGGAGATCTACCGTTACGTTACAAGTTCCTCTTGCACGTCCTCATTCAGTGTATCAGCAACAGGCGTGCAAGATACGACATGGCAGGGAATGATCTCGTTGGCCTTATGGTTGCTTTGGTGTTGAACAAACCATTCAGCATATCGAAGTACATCTTCGCCAATATGAAGGAAAATATGACGAGGACTAGAAGTAGAACAACCGGGAACAAGTTCTGGATGTATCCAAGGTTTCTTCAAATGATCATGAATGTTCAACATCCTGGTCTTCCTAAAGTCGACGAAGACATTCTGAAGATAGAACCAATGATCTTGAATTCATTAAGGATAATCAAGAGCCTTGCATCCAAAGATACAAAGAAAGCGATCCTCTAAGGAAGTTGATCGGTGCTCTTGGGAAACCAGACTACATAGCTCCAGCAGATGATAAATGGCATCATGATGACAGCCAATCTGATAACGAAGAGCTGGAGTTAAAGAGAAAAATGATTGAAAAGTTTGGTCCAGATCCAGTGGATTTTGAGTTGTCGGAAAGTGATAGTGATGATGATGGTGGTGATACAGGTGCCGTTGGTGCATCTAGTGCTGGTGCGGCTGGTGGTACATCAGCTGGCAATGACGAAGAGGATTCTGATTCGGATGATCATCTTATTGAGCCTGGTTATGAAATGTATCTCGATGAACGTGGTGTTAAAAGATACAGGAAGATTAGACAGGAGGATGACCCAGAATACGTTCCTTCAGATACTGCAACATAGATTCGAATATGAGAGTACGGAAGCAAAACCAAAGCTGGTTTTTGATTTTCTATTACTGGGCATGGCTTACGGACCATAAGGGTCCTAGCCATACGGTCCATAAGGACCAGGCCAGCTCACCAGAACTTTCAAAAGTTGACATATTTGGCCCCTGCACTTCCAAATGTCATTTCCGACACATCTAAGGCCCGTTAAACCATTTTTAAGGCTCTAAAATGATTCCTAAACATAGGGAACATGAAACATGCTCAAAAATATGCCGGATGTTGGTTCGTTTGGTCGTACGGTCACGTTGTTCGGCTAATTACGACGAAACACAGACGGATGCGAAAAACGAACCAAATTACGCGACGAATTGAATTTTATCAATCCAAACACTAAAATAAATTTTTTTAGTGCTTACATAAATTTTTGGGTGTCCGGAGATATTCAGAATGTGAGATATGCGCGTAAATGCAAACTTGTGCACTTTTTGACACTTTTTGTCCCTGCATGACTTAAAAGTTTATTTTTGCGCACCAAACACCTCTATGCCTATATCTAAGCTATATAAAGGATAAATAGGGTATGTTTAACTCATGGTCATATTCCGGAAGGTCCGATACCCTACGAATCGACATACTTTTGCAGTTTGACGCAATTAGTCCTTTAATTGCGCAAAATAGCGCGAAATGTCGTTTACTGACATCCAAGCCTTCCATGGCCCATAATGGGCATTCCCAAGCATATAATTAATATTACTACACTCCTGTTTGCTTAAATGGTCACCGAAAGGCGTAGATTCAAAAGTTGACGCTTTAGGTCCCTCTATTGCGCAAACTTGCGCATCTCATCATTTAATAGCATTGAAGCCTCATCTAATCCATATTAGGCATTCTTGAAAGTATTAATAAACATCACGATGCTTCGGGTTCGCTAAAAGGTCATTCAGAGGTATAATTAAACATATTGACACTTTTAGCCCCTCTAACT
>JARYGA010046046.1:0-32751 GCA_030545235.1 Helianthus tuberosus | reverse complement strand
AAGTACAAAATGTTATAGTGTTTAACAACACATTCACGATCCATGTCCACAACGACTGTGCCTCCCGTGCAAGCTCCAAAAGTACCTATGGTCCTGCAAGGCATGTAACAGAGGGTCAACAAAAAGTTGAGCGAGTTCACAGTTGGATATTTAGTTATAATGTTCATTTCGTAAATCGTATGTTCGATTAGTAATCATGTATCGTATGTAATAGCATCGCGGCCCTCAAGGCATGTTTGCGAAGATTAGTGGGGGTTTCCCATGTTTTCTAGACTAGTTATGTTTGTATCGCGGCCCTCCAGGCATGTTTGCGAAGATTAAAGTATAGTTCGCGGCCATTCCAGGCATGTTTGCGAAGATCGTTCTAGTATAGTTCGCGGCCATTCCAGGCATGTTTGCGAAGAAAAGTATATGTATCACTAGTCTAGTAGTATCTACCATCGACCTTCCTCATCCCAGGCCAATGGTATGAAATTTCGATAACTCTCAAGCATAAATAATCAATCAACCCATTCCCAACCCCGGGAATTTCCATGCCTTGGTAGAAGTGTGAACTCACCTTGTTTCGCTCGGTATGCTAGGTATGTGCTCAAAGTAAGTCAATCACGTCCTAAAGTATGCACGTATGTGAAATTAGTTTGCATCCAAGTTATGCACGTATAAACATGTAGCACGTATTCACAATCATATACAAGATGGCTACACTTAACAGCAGTCAAATATACCAGTTAACACTTAACAGAATTGACTCAAGTTACTGCACAGATCAGCTATTCGGCGAAACACGCATGTTGGCGAAACACAGATAGTGGCGAAACACAATATTGGCGAAACACATTCTGTTTCGTCGAGGTGTCCCCTGGCGAAACAGAACTTCTGATTCGTCGGCTACTCTTGGCGAAACACATTCTGTTTCGCCGAGAGTTCTGTTTCGTCGAACAGTTCAGTTTCGCAGACATCAGTTACAGCAGATGCGAAAAACACATAAACCCTAACAGCCGTAAAACAGCAATTCCTCAATCATACAGAAATCATTCAACGCAGAATCATCGTAACATCATCATAACATAAGCATCACAGTTCTTAACGTCTAGCACGAACCCTAGGTTATGTGTACAACGTATAGATTAACATACAACATCATATCATCGATTCCTATCAAGATACTAATGTGTATTCAGAATCAGGCCATATAAACAACATTCAGAACCGAGTATCATCAACATACCCTCCTATAATCCAGAAATCAAGCATAAACACAATCATGTAAAGAGAAATCAAGGGACAAAGAAACCGATTTAGACGAGCACGCACTAACCGAGATATTCGGGATGAACAAGGGAGGATTCGAGAGAGAAAGATGATGGTTGATGATGGGTATCGCCTTTTCAAAAGAGAGAGTTCTAGGGTTTCTATTTTTGTTAAAAGTGTGAAACAGGAAGTCGGTTTTACTTAATATACACGAATTACCGTTCTGGGCCCTTAATGGGCTTTGCGAATCAGTGGGCCGACGAAACACATCAGTTTCGTCGTGAAGTGCTATGGCGAAACACACTGTTTCGTCGAGTTGCTTGATGGCGAAACACACCAGTTTCGTCGGAATGTATATGGCGAAACAGTCTGTTTCGTCGGGTCCTTTCATGTTTTAAACAGTTTAAGTTTTCAACAGGTGTTTCATGATATACAGCCAAACACAAAATCATGCAACCACAATTGTTCATTATAAAATAACGTATACAGTTACAAGTTAAACAAGTCAAACAACTACACAGTCAAAGTCAACGTGCACTTAATGCGAAAATGAAAGTCGGAAACTCGAGTTGTCACATTATCCCCAACTTGAAAGAAATTTCGTCCCGAAATTTAGCATGCGGTTACTGAGGAAGCTAGGTAAGTTATCGTTTACTGGTTTTCCTGGGGTGTCACATCATCCCCCCGTTGAGTTGGGATTTCATCCCGAACTTCTGTAGTAGCTTCAGCCTCAGTAGTAGTTTCATTGTTTTCGAACAACTGGGGATATTTGAGTTCCATTTGGTCTTCGCGTTCCCAGGTAAACTCTGGGCCACGACGGGAGTTCCAACGAACTCGAACAAGTGGTATTCTGGTGTTCTTGAGGACCTTAACATCCCGGTCCGTGATTTCAACTGGTTCCTCGACGAAATGCAACCGTTCGTCGATAGTGAGCTCCTTCAAAGGAACTATGAAGGTCTCATCTGACTGCCACTTCTTCAGATTCGACACATGAAAAACGTTGTGAACTGCACTGAGTTCAGCTGGTAAGTTCAGTCTGTAGGCCACTTTGCCTATTTTCTCTATAACTTCAAATGGTCCAACATATCGTGGATTGAGTTTGCCTCGTTTGCCAAAACGAACAACACCCTTCCAGGGTGAAACTTTGAGTAGTGCTCGATCCCCAACTTGGAATTCGAGTATTTTCCTGTCTTTATCGGCGTATACTTTCTGACGGTCACGTGCTGCCGCCATGCGTTGTCGTATTTGAGCAATCTTTTCAGTAGTATCAACTACCATTTCTGGACCTGTGATCTGACTGTCACCCACCTCTGCCCAACAAAGAGGTGATCGGCATTTACGCCCGTACAATGCCTCAAATGGAGCAGCTTTAATGCTGGTGTGGTAACTGTTGTTGTATGAAAATTCCACAAGTGGCAAATGTTTTTCCCAGCCTTTGCCAAAGTCAATTACGCACGCCCGAAGCATGTCTTCTAGAGTTTGAATAGTTCGCTCAGACTGCCCGTCTGTCTGAGGATGATAAGCTGTGCTCATGTCTAAACGAGAGCCAAAAGATTTGTGCATTGCTTGCCACAGTTCTGAAGTAAAACGTGCATCACGATCAGAGATAATAGATGTGGGCACCCCGTGCCTCGAGACAACTTCCTTAAGGTATATGTCTGCTAGAGTGGAGAACTTATCCGTTTCCTTGATAGCCAAGAAGTGAGCAGACTTTGTGAGTCGATCCACGATCACCCAAATAGTATCATTCCCACGTTGAGATCTGGGTAGACCAGTAACAAAATCCATGGAAATTTGCTCCCATTTCCATTGTGGTATCTCAGGTTGCTGGAGTGGGCCTGAGGGTTTCTGATATTCCGCTTTGACTCTCGCACAAGTCAAACACTTGCTAACGTAAGTTGCTATGTGGGCCTTCATGCTAGGCCACCAATATGTAGTTCTGAGGTCGTAGTACATCTTATCTGAACCAGGATGTACTGAGTAGCGAGACTTATGAGCTTCATCCATTACAAGCTCACGTAGGTTGCCATAGAGTGGGACCCAGATGCGTCCGGTTACATAATAGGCGCCGTCTGCCCTTTGTTCTAACCGTTGCCTTGAGCCGCGTAGGGCTTCAGCCCTGACGTTTTCCGGTTTCAATGCTTCTACCTGAGCATCTCGTATCTGTGAAGGAAGACTAGACTGAATAGTGAGTTGCAACGCTCGTACACGCCTAGGTATAGTATCCTTCCGACTGAGGGCGTCGGCCACCACATTGGCCTTGCCTGGATGGTACTTTATAGCACATTCGTAATCGTTCAGTAGCTCGACCCATCGACGTTGTCGCATGTTCAGGTCTTTCTGCTTGAAAATATACTCAAGACTCCTGTGATCGGTGTAAATGGTGCACTTGGTGCCATACAGATAATGTCGCCATATCTTGAGCGCAAAAACAACAGCTCCAAGCTCTAAATCGTGTGTAGTGTAATTCCGTTCGTGAATCTTAAGTTGGCGCGAAGCATAAGCAATAACTTTATCCCGTTGCATCAACACACATCCAAGACCTTGGATAGATGCATCACAGTAGACTACAAAATCGTCCGTGCCTTCAGGAAATGAGAGGATAGGTGCGCTACAAAGTCTATCCTTTAAGTGCTGAAACGCTGTATCCTGTGTATCACTCCAACGGTAAGCAATACCTTTCTGTGTCAGTAGTGTAAGCGGCTGTGCAATCTTTGAGAAGTCTTTGATAAACCGTCTGTAATAACCCGCCAAACCCAAGAATTGGCGTATTTCTGTTGGTGTGCTAGGTGCAGGCCAGTTCTTGATCGAATCTACCTTGGATGGATCGACATGAATCCCATCCTTGTTTACCACGTGGCCTAGAAAGTGGACTTCACGAAGCCAGAAGTCGCATTTTGAAAACTTAGCGTACAGCTGTTCCGTTCGAAGGAGTTCCAGAATAAATCGTAAATGCTGTTCGTGTTCCTCCCGATTCTTCGAGTAAATCAGGATGTCGTCAATGAAAACAATAACAAACTTGTCAAGATAAGGTTTGCACACCCTGTTCATAAGATCCATGAAAACCGCAGGCGCGTTCGTTAGCCCGAATGGCATGACTAAAAACTCGTAATGGCCGTAGCGAGTTCTGAATGCTGTTTTGGAGACGTCCTCATCCCGGACTCTCAGTTGATGGTAACCTGACCTCAGGTCAATCTTTGAGTAATAGCTCGACCCTTGCAACTGGTCGAATAAGTCGTCGATGCGTGGAAGTGGATAACGATTCTTCACAGTCACCTTGTTCAGTTCGCGGTAGTCTATGCACATACGAAAAGTACCGTCTTTCTTCTTTACAAATAATACTGGAGCTCCCCAGGGCGAAGAGCTAGGACGTATGAAACCCTTTCCCAAAAGTTCTTGCAATTGCTTAGACAGTTCTTCCAGTTCAGTTGGAGCTAAGCGGTAAGGCGCTCGAGCTATAGGTGCTGTTCCTGGAGCTAGCTCGATCTGAAATTCGACCTGGCGATGAGGCGGTAACCCAGGTAACTCTTCAGGAAAAACTTGAGGAAAGTCGCGTACTACAGGAATATCCCAAATCTTTTTCTCTGTCGTCGATGTATCAGTAACGAGTGCTAAAATAGCTATGTGACCTTTTCGCAGACACTTCTGAGCCTTCAAGAAGGAGATGATGCCACTAACGACACCACTCTTGTCGCCTTGAATTTCGAGAGGTTCTTTGCCAGAACGAGGAATACGAATGATCTTCTCCTTGCATAGGATCTCTGCTTGCTGTTGGGATAACCAATCCATACCGATGACAATGTCGAAACTACTCAGAGTTATAGGAATGAGATCGATAGAGAAAGTCTGACCAGCGAGGATAAGATTACAACCCTGAACTATGTGTGTGGCCTCTAGACTTTTACCGTTAGCTAACTCTACGACATGTTTGGTGTTCAAAAGTGTTGGTGCGCTTTTAAGCATTTTACTAACTTTCAGAGACATATAACTGGTATCCGCACCCGAATCAAATAATACAGTAACATAAAAGTCGTCGAGAAGAAACTTACCCGAAACCACATTAGGATCGTTCCTTGCGTCACTCTGACCAATCACAAACATACGACCCTTTGCACCATTGTTGTTGTTGTTTCCCCCATTGTTGTTCCCACTGCCCTGATTATTGTTGTTGTTATTCTGATTCTGGTTTAACTGAGGGCAGTCCCGCTTGAAGTGACCTTCAGCCCCACACTGAAAGCATACCTTATTTCCTTGCTGTTGTTGCTGTGACTGGTTTCGTGGAACGGGTGACTGTTGTTGCTGGTTCTGATTCGCAGGCCTTGAGCTCCTGCAATCTTTAGCTTCATGACCTATCCTTAGACATCTCTGACAGCGGCCCTTATGACACTGACCACTGTGGTGTTTGTTGCACCTGTTACACAGTGGATGAGTTCCCCGATATCCACTCTGCCCCTGACCACCAGACGATTGCTGACTCGGACTCTGGTAATCACTAGTCTTGCGCTGTTGCTGTGCTTGAGACTGTACAGTAGCTGAACCTCTGCTAGAATCCCCTTCCCATTTCCGCTTGTTGTCACTGGGAATAGCAGGAGTAACTGGAGTGGTAGCGGTAGTAGCGCTGATACGTTTAGGCAGCCTGTTCTGTTCCACTGCCTGGTCGGTGAGGCGATGAGCTAGCTTGACGATCTGTTGAATAGTGCCAAGATTCGCTGAGGTTACGTGACTTTGAATCTCCGGCACCAGACCATTGAGATACAGTTCAATACGCTTAATGGGAGGGTCCACCATAGTAGGACACAGAATAGCCAACTCATTCGATCTTCTGGTGTACGCTTCAATTTCTGACCTAGTCATTTTCAAGTGATAAAACTCTACCTCCAGCTTATGAATATCATCACGGCTACAGTATTCCTCTTTAATCAAATCCTTGAAATCATTCCAGGGTGTGGCGTTAGCAACAGCCAATCCTAACATCTGCACTTGCGCATTCCACCAAGTCAGTGCAATGCCTTCTAGTGTACCAGTGGCGTACTTCACCCTGCGAGCCTCAGGGCATTCGCACATTTCGAATACGGACTCGAGCTTTTCAAACCAATGGAGGAGTCCAACCGCTCCTTCCGTGCCACTAAAAGTAGTAGGACGACAGTCCATGAAAGTTTTGAAGGTACAAACAGGTGGCTGAGCGTGCTGACCTGTTGTATATAAGAATCCAGTACAAGATTAAAACACAAGAGTTGGTTTAGGAGTGTAGGATCTAAAGATCCTAGTGTGAGTTACAACTGCAGGGTATACCTCCTGCTTGTGCGGCTGCAAGTGCCTCAGCAATTCGCTCGTTAATAAGAGCCGTCAGTTGGGCTTGCGTCATGTTGATACGTCCAGACATGATCTTCATAGTAAATATGACATAAGTGAGAGAGGTTCGCGAGTAGTGTGATAACAAAAGGGAATAATCACACAAGTGTTCTCATGCAATAGTGTCAAGTTAACCTAAGCATACCCGGAGCAAAGTTCTATGCAATTCTAGCAAGTAGGCAATAAGACATGTACCATATTACCTAGAGTTATGAGTCTTGCACGTGGAGCGAGGCGTCGTTGTGGATCGTTGAGCACTGTTCTGGTTATAGTCTGGTTTTAATAAAAACGTTTTCCCCTTATTAAAACCGAGTTCTCTATAACCAATGGCTCTGATACCAATCTGTCACACCCCCAAATTCCACACGCGGAGTACTACCGCTTGGAGGCGTGACATGACCAGGATCAAGCCACCAATCATATTGAACATATGTATGTATCTCAAAAGTCATTCATCAATACGATAGGTGTTTACAAAACTAAAAATAAACAAGTGTGTAGCGGAAGCATTTAATGTAAACCCAACATAAGTTTAAGTACAAAATGTTATAGTGTTTAACAACACATTCACGATCCATGTCCACAACGACTGTGCCTCCCGTGCAAGCTCCAAAAGTACCTATGGTCCTGCAAGGCATGTAACAGAGGGTCAACAAAAAGTTGAGCGAGTTCACAGTTGGATATTTAGTTATAATGTTCATTTCGTAAATCGTATGTTCGATTAGTAATCATGTATCGTATGTAATAGCATCGCGGCCCTCAAGGCATGTTTGCGAAGATTAGTGGGGGTTTCCCATGTTTTCTAGACTGGTTATGTTTGTATCGCGGCCCTCCAGGCATGTTTGCGAAGATTAAAGTATAGTTCGCGGCCATTCCAGGCATGTTTGCGAAGATCGTTCTAGTATAGTTCGCGGCCATTCCAGGCATGTTTGCGAAGAAAAGTATATGTATCACTAGTCTAGTAGTATCTACCATCGACCTTCCTCATCCGAGGCCAATGGTATGAAATTTCGATAACTCTCAAGCATAAATAATCAATCAACCCATTCCCAACCCCGGGAATTTCCATGCCTTGGTAGAAGTGTGAACTCACCTTGTTTCGCTCGGTATGCTAGGTATGTGCTCAAAGTAAGTCAATCACGTCCTAAAGTATGCACGTATGTGAAATCAGTTTGCATCCAAGTTATGCACGTATAAACATGTAGCACGTATTCACAATCATATACAAGATGGCTACACTTAACAGCAGTCAAATATACCAGTTAACACTTAACAGAATTGACTCAAGTTACTGCACAGATCAGCTATTCGGCGAAACACGCATGTTGGCGAAACACAGATAGTGGCGAAACACAATATTGGCGAAACACATTCTGTTTCGTCGAGGTGTCCCCTGGCGAAACAGAACTTCTGATTCGTCGGCTACTCTTGGCGAAACACATTCTGTTTCGCCGAGAGTTCTGTTTCGTCGAACAGTTCAGTTTCGCAGACATCAGTTACAGCAGATGCGAAAAACACATAAACCCTAACAGCCGTAAAACAGCAATTCCTCAATCATACAGAAATCATTCAACGCAGAATCATCGTAACATCATCATAACATAAGCATCACAGTTCTTAACGTCTAGCACGAACCCTAGGTTATGTGTACAACGTATAGATTAACATACAACATCATATCATCGATTCCTATCAAGATACTAATGTGTATTCAGAATCAGGCCATATAAACAACATTCAGAACCGAGTATCATCAACATACCCTCCTATAATCCAGAAATCAAGCATAAACACAATCATGTAAAGAGAAATCAAGGGACAAAGAAACCGATTTAGACGAGCACGCACTAACCGAGATATTCGGGATGAACAAGGGAGGATTCGAGAGAGAAAGATGATGGTTGATGATGGGTATCGCCTTTTCAAAAGAGAGAGTTCTAGGGTTTCTATTTTTGTTAAAAGTGTGAAACAGGAAGTCGGTTTTACTTAATATACACGAATTACCGTTCTGGACCCTTAATGGGCTTTGCGAATCAGTGGGCCGACGAAACACATCAGTTTCGTCGTGAAGTGCTATGGCGAAACACACTGTTTCGTCGAGTTGCTTGATGGCGAAACACACCAGTTTCGTCGGAATGTATATGGCGAAACAGTCTGTTTCGTCGGGTCCTTTCATGTTTTAAACAGTTTAAGTTTTCAACAGGTGTTTCATGATATACAGCCAAACACAAAATCATGCAACCACAATTGTTCATTATAAAATAACGTATACAGTTACAAGTTAAACAAGTCAAACAACTACACAGTCAAAGTCAACGTGCACTTAATGCGAAAATGAAAGTCGGAAACTCGAGTTGTCACACTCTGTTTCGTCGTGTCTTTGCTTGGCGAAACAGGATTCCAATTCCTCGACGACTCTTGGCGAAACACATTCTGTTTCGCCGAGGTTCCTGTTTCGTCGAATGTCTGATTCGTAGACACAGTTACAGCAGTTACGAAATACACAAAAACCCTAATCATGTTAGCAGCCGACATCAATATTATCAATCATGCAGTAATCATTCAACACAGAATCATTGTAACATCATCATAGCATAACCATCGAACCACTTTAACGTCTAGCATGAACCCTAGCTCACGTATACAACATATCGATTACAACATCACATCATCAAACCCTATCAAGATGCTAACTTGCATTCAGAATCAGATCATAATAACAACATCCAGAACCGAGTATTCAATCATATTAAGTTTCGCATAAAACCATCTATATCCGACTACAATATTCATATCGAAATCCATATCATCATCATTATAACAAGAACCCTAATATTTAACATGTATCAGTTTCAGATATACATCATCAAAGCAGAATCACATGACACATAAACACGTACACTGATGAAAGATCAATCAAGACACATAGATTTACTAACCGAGATGATGGTTTTATCGCACAAGGGTTTCCGGTGGGTTCTAGTTCGCCGTCACAGTGAGAGAGCTCTAGGGTTTCGGTTGTGTTGATAGAAAGTGTAAAATGATGATGTTTTACGTAAAAATACACAGAATAACGTTCTGGGCCCAAGCTGGGCTTCGGCAGATCTGGGCTCGGCGAAACAGTTTGTTTCGTCGAGTCGTATACGGCGAAACATATCCTGTTTCGTCGGGAATGGTTATGGCGAAACACACTTGTGTTTCGTCGGGTTCTATCTTATGTTGACAGTTTATGTTTCACGACATGTTATACAATCAAACACATAATCAAGCAAACACACTAGGTTTTATCATAACACAACCATATAGTCAAAGTCAACGTGCATTTAATGCGAATAAAGAATGTCGGAAATTCGAGTTGTCACATCTTGCAATTGAGTGGACAATTCCTCTAGTTCCGATGGGGCTAAGCGTTAAGGTGCACGAGCTATGGGTGCTGCTCCAAGAGTTAGCTCGATTTGAATCTCGACTTGAGGATGAGGCGGAAGACCAGGTAATTCCTCGGGGAATACCTCAGGAAAATCGCGTACAATAGGAATGTCTTCAATTCTCTTCTCTTTCATTGATGCGTCAGTAGTGAGAGCTAAAATAGTTGTGTGGCCCTTTCGCAAACACTTCTGGGCCTTAAGGAAAGAGATGTTGCCTACAACTGCACCACTCTTGTCACCACGAATCACGAGGGGTTCTTCACCAGCACGAGGGATGCGGACAATCTTCTCGTTGCAAAGAATTTCCGCTTGCTGATGAGATAACCAATCCATCCCAATAACAACGTCGAAACTACCCAGAACGATAGGAATGAGGTCAATAGAAAAGGTCTGATCAGCAAGAACAGGATTGCAACCCTTAACTATGTATATGGCCTCTAAACTTTTACCGTTTGCTAGCTTTACCATGTGTTTGGTGGTCAAAAGTGTTGGGGTGCGCTTAAGCATTTGACTAACTTTTAAGGACACATAACTAGTATCGGCACCCGAATCGAATAAAACAGTAACAAAGAAGTCATCCAGAAGAAACTTACCCATCACAACGTTGGGATCGTTCCTTGCATCACCTTGCCTAATCACGAATGCACGTCACCTGGCACCATTGCCATCATTATTTCCCCCATTATTGTTTCCTTTCCCCTGATTGTTGTTGTTGTTCTGTTTCTAGTTCAACTGGGGACAGTTTCTCTTGAAGTGACATTCAGCACCACACTGATAGCATCCCCTGTTACCCTGCTGTTGCTGCTGCTGTTTCTGTGGAGCTTGTGGCTGCTGTTGATGATTCTGATTCGCAGGACGTGAGCTCCTGCAATCCTTGGCTTCATGACCCAGCTTGTTACATCTCTGACAACGACCCTTGTTGCACGGCCCGCTGTGGTGCAAATTACATCGATTGCACTTTGGGTGAGTTCCCTTGTATCCACCCTGACCTTGATTCCCAGAAGACTGCTGACTGGGGCTCCTGTACTCATCTGTCTTTCGCTGCTGGGACTGAGACTGAACTAAAGTAGAACCCTTGCCCGAATTTCCATCCCACTTACGCTTGTTATCACTTGGAGCATCAGAAGTAGCAGTAGCGCTAATATGCTTGGGCAGCTTGTTCTGCTCAACTGCCTGATCAGTGAGACGATGAGCCAACCGGATGATTTGCTGAATGGTGCCAAGATTAGCTGAGGTCACGTGGCTCTGAATTTCGGGCACTAAACCCTTAAGGTACAGCTCGATACGCTTGATAGGAGGATCCACCATAGTAGGACACAAGATAGCTAATTCGTTCGATCTCTTTGTGTATGCCTCGATTTCAGACCCCGTCATCTTTAAATTGAAAAACTCCACCTCTAGCTTGTGGATGTCGTCACGACTACAATACTCTTCTTTGATCAAATCTTTGAAGTCGTTCCATGGGGTGGCATTAGCAACTGCCAGCCCTAGCAGTTGGACCTATGCTTTCCACCAGGTTAACGCAGCACCTTCGAGTGTTCCAGTAGCAAATTTCACCCTACGAGCTTCAGGGCATTCACACATCTCAAAAAAAGACTCAATCTTCTCGAACCAGTGAAGAAGACCTACAGCTCCTTTTGTGTCGCTGAAAGTACTAGGTCGGCAATCCATGAATGTTTTGAATGTACATATGGGAGGCTGAGCATGTTGACCTGTGATGCAAGAATAAAAGACGAGGTTAAGCACAAGAGTTGGTTCACGAGGGTAGGATCTAAACGTCCTAATATGGGTTGATATGGCAGGTTATACCTCCTGTAGGGACAGCTACGAGCGCCTCAGCCACTCGTTTGTTGATTAGAGCCGTCAGCTGGGCTTGAGTCAAGTTCAAACGTCCACTCATGATCTTCACAATGAAGCAACGTAAGTGAGAAAAGTGTCGCAAAAGTGCGTAAGCATGGGATGACAGAAGAGAGTAAGCACACATGGTTCAAATAGTAGTTATCACGTTAACTAATGCACTATGTGAACTATCAAACAGACAATATAAACATAAATCATACCACCTATTGTGTCGAGTCTTGCACGTGGAGCGAAGCGTCGTTGTGGATCGTTGAGCACTCTACAGGTTATAGTCTGGTTTTATCAAAAAGCTTTTCCTTTTTCTAAAACCAAGTTCACTATAACCAATGGCTCTAATACCAATCTATCACACCCCCAAAATCCACAAGCGGAGTATCACCGCATGGAAGCGTGACTGACCAGGATCCAGCCACCAATCATACTGAACAATGCAATTAAGTAAATAAAACCAAACCCAATATAATTGGTGTTCAAAAGAAACCAAACATGTTTAAGTAATCAGCGGAAGCATAGTACGTAAAACCAAAACATAAGTTCAATAAGTTCATAAAGTTCAAATGTTTAGCACGGGACATAACAGTCCATATCCCACAACGACCTCTCCTCCTCGTGCAAGCTCCATAAGCATCTAACGACCTGCAAGGCGTGTAACAAGGAGTCAACAACAATGTTGAGCGAGTTCACAGTTGGTTGTTTAGTTTTAAAAGTTTGTTTTGAAAACCATAAGTTGTTTCGTAAACCACGAGTTAACCAGTATCTTTGTTTTTCCCCAAACCATATCCATAATCAATGGGGGCTTCCCCATGTGAACCACTAGACCATTACCATATCGACAACTGACGAAAGTAAGTTGTGCCCTAAGTCAATGTCTATCATCATTGACTGAGTGCCCAGATCCATTAGTACACGCCCGTCCTACCGGCACGGTGTGAGGCTTGTCAACCCTAATAGCGCTATTAACTAATGACCCGCTCGCCATTAGCCCGGCGATTAAGTCGATATAAAAATGAGGGACTTAATGATAGAGTTTTGTCTAGTAAGTTTAAGGTTGTTGTCCTACCCAAGGAGGATGAACGTACGTATTCTACCCAACGAGAATACGCAGGGTTAATATTGGCATCCTACCCATGGAGGATGGCGGTACATATCCTACCCAAGGAGGATATGCAGGTTCCGTTTTATTTCTTTAACCCATTCCCAACCACCGGGAATCCCATGCCTTAGAAAGAGTGTGAACTCACCTCGGTTTGCTCGGTTGAACTCTTTAAAATAGCTAACGGTCGAGGTTGGTCAATCACGTCCTAATATGATTACCATTTAGTTTATTAATAATTTCAATTAAAGCACAAAGTTCCTACACGTATCTATCACATAATATGCACTCACTTTAACTGATCATGCCCGTACATACCTCCCTTCTATAACTACTCAAGAGCAAGCATACGAGATCTCACATAACACTTTTATTGACATACAACAAGTTGGATCATTATCGGACAACACAACCGACATTTAGACATGCGAATCACCACATACATTGTTTCAGCTTTAACATCTAAAACTGGGCTGTTTTCGAGTAATTTAATAAAATAGTTAACTTATTCCAAAAATTCCCAAACTTTTACAGAATGTTTTAAACAATCCAAATATTACTCTATAAAAATATCGGGATCCAATTCTTTACCCATTATTTTATAAAAATCATTTACCGGGCAGCAATCAGATTCGTCACTTTCTGACTGCATTCCACGAAAAAAATCATTTAAAATTCATCGTAAGTCCAATTGACGAAATTGAAGTGGGATAATTGCAATGACATCAGTGGCCTTCTACAGTACAAATTTCATGACCTAATTCTACACAGATTTCAAGTTATGATGAAAAACATAACACAAATTTTCTGCAGTAAAAACGTAGCTTATTCTGTTGTACCAAATGGACCTTTAAAAATAGTAAACAGCCTCAAAAAAATATGATTCCAGTGCCATTTGATTCGTTTTTCGAAAACACATAATTTAGACTTCAGAAAATCAATTTTTCAATTTATAACTGTCCGTTTACATCCAACTGAAGTTGGCTGTAAATGTTACTCAGCATGCTGTTAATCGCTTAAACGTTAATAAAACACGCACATATGATCACAACACCTTCTAACAACATCATCTTAACAATATTTCATCATGTATCATCATATTTCATCTCATGATTCAAGATTCAAGTCTTTTAGTGTTCTAGTTATTTCATCAACCTTCTAACACATCCTTTAACTACTAAAAATAGGAAGTAACCAAGAGTTAACAAGAAGCTTACAACTAGCTTTAAGCTAGGGAAAAACACAAGGGAAAAAGATGATGAAAATGATGAATGAATGCAAGAGATGAAAGCTCCTTAATGATCCACAAGCTTCAAGCTCCTTTAATCACCTTCTTGTACTTGAGATGAGCTTGAAAATGGGTGTAGGTAGGTTGCAAGGTGGTGGTGGTGGCGGTTCTAAGGTGAGCCGAGAGGGAGAGGGAGAGTATGAGGGAGGTGGTGTGAAGTTTGTAAGATATGAAATGATATGCAATGATCATTGTAACCTATGCTCCATACTTATTAGATTTCTTACAATATCTTGGCAATATACTCAAGCAACAAATCTAAATAAAATAATGAAATGAAATCTAGTGGTGGGGTCCTCTTGTGGGCCGTAAATCATCAAGGGGGGGGGGGGTAAGTGTAACTTGATGGTAAGTAGGTAAATATTTAGAAGGTTATGTGTAATATCTAGTGTTATGTGTGCATGGCACCTTTTATAATGTGTTGGGGTATTTGGGGACCATAACTAGTTCAAAAATAATAAAACAATGTTTCTGGCAAAATTTTGGTGTTCCGGGTAATGTCCGGTTGTTCGGTTAGATACCGTTTCGTTAAAGTGCTAAGTTATTCCGTATAGTGTCTTTTATGTAACTATTTGTAACACTTTTAATTCCCAACACTTAGGGAAGCATTCAGGACCATTTAGTCAATTTTCTGCACAATACTAGTATGTTTGTATGATGCAGAAATCATAAAGCAGTTACGTCATCAATTGTAATTAAGCACAGTTATTAAGCACACTTTAATATTAATTAATCGTACGGATACATGCAGTTATGAGGGTTGTCACACATTCCAACAAAATCAAAGTTCATACGAATCAAAATACAAACCGAATTGTTTAGAAATGTTCCCAATCACTTGCACAATCTAAATTTCGCCCAAAAACTTCAGAGAAACGTTCCCAATGATGATTGTTATGAAAAGACACTTGAAAACAGTTTAATATGGGGCAGTTACACTTTTTGCGTCTGGCTCTACCGTAATTTACGGTATCTACCGTAAATTACGGTCTTGATGTTGTTACGCTGAGGTTCTACTGTCTTACGGTGGAAATGGGGGATTTCAGGGACTACCGTAAATTACGATAGCCACAGTAATTTACGGTGGACCCCTGACTTGTCTCATTTGTTTCTTCTTTCCATCCTTGTGTATCCCGCTCCATTCCATTCCGTCCAAAGCAGTGTTTTCTTCGTTTTTTAAGCTCCAAACACACCTGAAACATAAGCAACTGTAGTCATCTCATTCAAGACAATTACATGATTAAATGAGGGATTAATTCGTCTTTTAACACACTTAAGGGTTGTCCTATGGACCACCAGTCACATCTCCACACTTAACCGTTGCTTGTCCCAAGCAACCCATCAAAACCATTTTCAAATGCAAAACCGATCAACATAAATCAAGCATAAACATGTCATTCTTTTACTAACCCTTTCCTAACACCCCTAATAACACACCCCTCGCTATATCTCTCCTCTCGGCAACAAGTAAGCACTAGCAAAGATAAGCTAGACACACAAAAGGCAAACGGGTAATTGCACAACTATATGCTTGTACCTAAATCGGTCCTCCACCTAATAATCATCAAAACATGAATGCAAATCAAAGGGACTTTAAGGTTGTAATGTGGCTATGCGTATGGGTAGGAAATGGAAATATATATGTAGTAGCGAAAAACTAAACCCGGTCTTTTTATTACACAATGAAACAAACAAACAAGACATAAACTTCTATATATAAGACAACTCACACATCACTTTTTTTTTTCATTTTTTCATTGCTTCTTTTTTTTAAACATACATAACATAGCAACAATGAAACATTCAACATAACATATCTACACACCACTATAACAACTCTAACACTCTAAGACCGGGTCAAGTCGGGTAAAAAAAATTTTAGGAACTAGGTAAGGGGTAACAAATGATCGGCTTTAGGCACAAAATGGGCAACTAAATATCCAAACCCCCGCCCCTCTCACTACCAAGCTCATATATCTAATTTATGAGGTCCAACCCCCCAAATCCCACACTCGCACACATTATGGCGAGGCTACCTAAATGCCCTTATCCTTTCTACATTCATGTTCAACTAAGGCCTCGAACCGTATTTAAGCACAAGTTCTAATGCACCCCCACCCATTGCCACTCTCATCAAAGACAAGCATTATTTATAAACAATTGTGGCTTCACCTCTCACCAAGACAAAGGGTAATTAAGGGTTGTCGGTGTGACATTCGGGTGTAGTCCAAAGTGTTCAAATTCTAACAATGTTTCGCTTGATTTAAATTTTTTTTAAAACCATAAAAAATTCCCCCATCCCCACACTTGGGATATATTGACCCCAATGTATGGTTTTGGGAGGATTTGATCGCTAAAACCGTTCTACATCAACAAAAGCTTCAAATCTCAAACCCCAAATTTCTTTTTGTCTTTTCATTATATATATATATATATTAAAGAAAACATAAACACCTTCAACTCGCACAACCCAACACATCAAACACATAAAACACCACACATCCGCCCAACCATGAACATAACAAAACAAATATTCACAAATATATACAAGAAAGAAGGAACACTACCTGACTAGTAGTAACGCGGCCGAGGAGGCCCAAAGATGGAAGACATCATCTCCGACCATTCTCCAAATGCAAACGAGCCTCTACCACTTCCACTTCCTCCTTTTTGTGGGGCTCCATGTTGTTGCTCTTGACGGGGGTCCACCCATTGCGAATGATGAAGCGGCGGTGTCTGATACGAAACACTACCATCATAAGGTGGTAGACACGCATAATCCACCGGAGGTGGATCCACAACCACCGGCCGCCCCGCATGCCAATCCACGTGGATCCGCCGGGCTTGATCATCGTTGTACCAGTTGTTCATTTCCTGCACAAAGGAATAAGCATTTGTGCGGTTCCACGACTCCTGTCGGTCAAAATTATGCTTCAATTCCCGTTCCATGCAAGCCCCCATCCATGTTTGATGATCAAAAAATGTGCGCTCGGACCCCGACCATGTGTCAAACACCGATGCCGGTGGACATTGGTTTTCAATGATTTCTTGCATGGTTCCATCATATGCCCAATTCGGCTCATACGAGCGCTCCATGTAATCAAATAAAACTTTACCGAGTCCCCGACTTGGACCCCATTGGCCCGTATCCATCGGCTTAACTTGTGGTTCATCCGCATAGTCTTCATCCCCACTTGGGGGTTCATCCTCACTTTCGGGCTCGTCTGCCTCACCCGGTAGTAATGCCCTTGCATCAACTTTTAAAGCTCGCCACTTTTGACCCTCCGACTTCAACTTATGATAGTGTTCCGACTCATCATAAGTCCATCCAACACCAATTCTCCTTATGTCAAATCGCTTGTGCCTTTTTGTTGCCCCCTTGTCTTCCAGTGTGATAGCTTTGAACATTTTCAATAGCCCCGTGATCATCCGACAATACGGAATGATATTCTTCCCACCTTATTCCGACATATCCAAACATTGTTCATTACCAAGTATCGAAATGGAAAACGAGGCGACCCATGCATCAATGAGTAAAGAATGGGTATCTCTTGAAACCGCACTTCTTGCTTATCACCTCTCCTTGGGATCACATTTAAAATGCAAATTGTAAGCAACAGTTTTGCCTCAATCTTCAAATTTCTTCTATACAATGTGCCACTAAGGGTACCCGGTAGGAACAACGCGGCCAACATGTCGTTCCACCTTGGGTGTGCCTCCGGTTTGAGAAGCAAGTCATCAAGACTCGGTATCGTATAGTCACGTGCAGGCAAGCTATCATACTTTCCTAACATCTTCAACGTGTCGAATGACATCTCCACATCTATCCCATTTACAGTGCCCGTTAACTTCATTTGAGAAGGCCGATCATACTTGTTGCATTTAAGAGTGGCCATCCACTCCTGAATCTCATTCATGAACAAATTCTAGTTATCCTTATCATAGCAACTTAGCGCCGCCTCCCAACCCAAGGCATGAAACTTAGCAAACACATTGAATGGTCCGAACTCCACTTCTCTCACTTCTCTTTCATAGATGAATGCAACTACTTTTTCTTTTAAACGGTTCATCCGATCATTAAACAATGTAGGCTGCCATTCTTCCTGTTGATCATTCAACGAACCTACTTCCCATATTGGTTTTTCCGCCGGGTCCAATTCTATCTCTTCCTCTTCCTCGCTATCGTCATCCCTTCCTAAATATCTCCGCTTCTTTGGTTGTTGTTCAGGTTGTTTGCTTTTTGAAGAACTAGCTCCCACTTTCTCCTTCGTTCTCACCATTTCCTACACATACGACAAACACAACAAAACAAAACAAACACAAAAATCAGTCCCCGTTTTCTCAAAAATCCCCACACTTGCTTGTTACTATGGTTGTAGGTGCTAGAGAGCACAAAGTTTCATATGTTGTTTTCACAAAATTTGGGCATGGTGCCTCTACAATGTAGAGGTTCCCAAAAGTTCACAAATTTAACATCAATCCTACATCTACAACCATAACACTCTCTCAATGAACAATTTTTATGAAATAAACTAAGAACAAGCAAGTGTGTGAAACAAATAACACTAATAAACTTCGTCTTCACAATGCATCATCAAAAATAAAGTAAAAACATTACATACCTTGGATTGAAGATGCACAAACACAAGAAAATCAAAAGCTCCAAAAACCCCCAAAAATTTGACACCTGGGGTTTGAAAATCGGCCAAGAAAACAAGTTTTTTCTTGCAAATCTCTCCTCAAAACAAGAAAGTTAGTGAAATTTCAGGCAAGATAGACCCAAAAATCACTTCATTTGGCTAAAAATTGAGAAAGATATGAGGATTTTAAGGTTTGAAGGTTGTGGGGTTTCTTAGGGATTTTGTGGGGTTGAAGAAAGTGAAAGAAGGTAATGTGTGGAAGAGAGAAGAGGCAGAAATCGTGTGGTTGGGGCTGATAGCACGTGAGTTATTATTTTTTTTTATAAAAGCTGAAACCAAAACGCCCCATAAACTGCCAGAGGCTACCGTAAATTACGGTAGCCACCGTAATTTACGGTAGCTCTCTGGCACAAAAACCCACCGTAAGGCAGTAGCCATCCAGCGTAAGGAACCAGAAATCCCCAGGCTACAGTAAATTACGGTAGCCACCGTAATTTACGGTGGCACCTGGGAGTTTTTGGTTCGCCGGAAATTCAGATTTTTAATGTTTTTGTTGTTTTTTTTTTAGTTTTATAATTTTCATGGTTTTACAATTTTTCAAAAGCATGGAAAAATTACCCTACCCCCTCGAAAATCTCGTGTTTTCCTCAACACTATACTAGGACTATTCGTACGAACGTCCCACACTTGTTTTAAACACGAGCTTCAAGCGAATACGGTACTTATGCAAACTAAACAAAACAACACAAACAAAATAAACTAACTATGAACACTACCAAACTTGGGCCTCTTATGGTTGTTCTTCATCTACCGGGCCTAGGATGTAGCCCACTTTATCAAGCTCCAAATTATTGATGTCGTTTCCTTCCAAGTATGGCTTTAACCGATGTCCATTCACCGTTTGTTGCTTGTTGGTTTGCTCATCTTGAATATCCATGATGTGTGCAAAATGCAACATATAAATTTCATCAATTGTGGCATAAAACTAACCCTTTTTTAGTACTAATGTTGGAAAAAGTGTGCTTTTGTCTTCCTTTTGTATTTTCAGGATTAAATGAGCTCAAATTAACAAAAGAAGCAAAAAGACATCAAAATCTAACATAAATACAAGAAAAGGAACAAGACGTGACATGCCCGACCCCACGACAGCATCTTCCCAAGCAAAACAAGATAACAGAAGACTGAACACGCCCCGTGCTCAGCCAGCACGGGGGCGTGCCCAAGTGTCAGCAGAAAAGACAAAGTGGTAGAAGTTTCTATTGCCCACCACGGGGCCGTGCTCAGCGGACATGGGGCCTGGGTCAACTATAAGATTCGCACAATCCAGCAAATCTTCATAGTACAAAGATTCTTCTGCACCACGGGGTCGTGCTCAGCGGACACGGGGGCGTGGTCAACAAAAAAAGACAATCATCATCATCATCATCATCATCATCATCATCATCATCATCATACTCAGTATATCCCACCAATAGCAAAGCTAAGGTAGGGTCTGAGGAGGGTGAGATGTAGACAGCCTTACCTCTACCCCGTAGGAATAGAGAGGCTGCTTCCAATGAGACCCCGGGCTCGATTGTGGTTTTGCATCAAGCCTTGGACATAAGGCACATAACACTCAGCAATTGAGACAAACGCCGATTAGTGCATGCACCCCTTTGTCTTTTGGCTATCAACGCCACCACATGATGCATGATTAACCGTCCCCCTCTTTTAACGTTATTTTCATGAAATTAGTAAAATAACGTTAAAATTAGTGCACTTTCACTTTTGCCCCCCGAGCGTCCACGCATATATACATTATATGAGCATACCGCAAGCGGGGCGTACAACAAAAAAAGACAAAGCTGCATTAAATGAAGAAAGAGAAGGATGTGGACACGGGGCCGTGCCCGAGCTTCTGTTCAGCCTATAAATAGGAGTGCTTGGCTCAAGCTCAAACCATCCCTTGGCACACCACCTCTCTCACACTTCACCCACCACCATAACACCATCGTCTACCACCATCATCCATTGTCCATCGTAGAGTGTGTGAGTCGTCTCGGGATCCAAGATTGATCGTAAGAGTTCTTGACAATCAAGGCCATGTTTGCCTAAGTCTCTTACATCACTTGGTGAAGACAAAGTGTTTAGTGTAATACTTTTTATTTTTAATCTTTTCGCACTTTTTACTTGGTTTTATATTAATGACTTTAATAACTAGTTTCTTATGTTGAAGGTGATCTTTCCTTATCGTTTGTCCGTGGTGTCTTGACATTATTTTACTGTCTATATAAAATAAAAGATTTTCACCATTCATATCTCCACGGTCTATATGGAGGTATGTTGGCTACCTAGTCGGGGGTTAAGGGAACGGTTTGGTAAAGGTCTTGCCATTGTTCAGCGTTTAGAGGTCCTACAATGGACATGGGTCAAATTTAGTAGGACCTCCTTCTGTTGGGATTGAACCCTATCAGAGGAACAGATAATTAAAGCCAAAACTGGATCAGAGCAGTGGATCAAGAATAAGCAGACGATTACACATTAGTTCATACAAATCTCTCCCCTTGAAAGTGGTTTCATATCTGCTGACCTCCTATCTGCTTATCTTACTAAGTGCTGACCTACAACTGCTGCTTTGCATCTACTGACCAATGTCAAAGACTGATGGAAGACCAAAGCTCTGCTGACTCAATCTACTGCCTTGAGTGTTTGCAAATGCTACACATCGATTTGTTTGGCCCAGTTCAAGTCATGAGCCTCAAAAAGAAAAGATATTGTTTGGTTATTGTTGATGACTTTTCTAGGTTTACATGGACTTTCTTTTTGCACTCAAAAGATGAAACTGCAGGCATTTTGCAAGACTTTGTAACACAGGTTGAAAAGCAATTTGACCTTCCAGTGAAAAGCTTCAGGAGTGACAATGGCACAGAATTCAAAAATAGGGAGTTGGATGCCTTCTTTGTGAAGAAGGGGATTGTAAGGCAGTACAGCATCCCAAGAACACCAGAGCAGAATGGGGTAGTGGAAAGGAAGAACAGAACTCTGATTGAGGCTGCCAGAACCATGCTTGCAGATTCAGGTTTGCCATTAACTTTCTGGGCAGAGGCAGTAAACACTGCTTGCTATGTTCAGAACAGAGTTTTAATAAACCCCAGGCACAAAAAGACTGCCTATGAAATTCTGTATAAAATTAAACCACTGATCTCATATTTCAAAGTGTTTGGCTGCCCATGCTTTATTTTGAACTTAAAAGATTCCATTTCAAAATTTGCAGCCAAAATTGATTGTGGTTATCATCTGGGATACTCAACCACTGCCAAGGCCTACAAAGTGTTCAATACACGGACCAAGGCAGTGGAGGAGTTTGAATGTTAAGTTCAATGAACTCTCATCAATGAAAATCCCAGCAAACCCTGCAGATCTGTTTGATCTTGAAAAATTCACTTTTGAAAATACTGCTGTCAAGACTAACAGTGCAGGTCCATCAGAGGATACAACACCAGACTATGGGTATGAAATCATCATCCCTCAAAGGTCTGCCATAAAGGGAAAAGCACCAGCTGTTCAAAAAAGTTGTCAAAGCTCAACCACTGCTACCTCAACAGTTGTTGACCAAAGTAGCCCATCAACCACTGCTTCCACATCCTCAAACACTGCTGACAAAAGTCCTTAAACAGTGGATAAAAGTCAGCAGTTGTCCACTTCATTACCTCCTATACCACCACCTTTTGAAGCCACTGCTGGATCATCAAAGTCCCCAGCAGTGGTTAGCTCAGATGATACACATTTGCAGCCTTCACCAACCAATGCCATCATACCATACCAAGGAGATTTAATCTTCTTGAGATCTCATCCACCTGATCAAATCATTGGCAACAAGAAGCCAAACCCAAAACATTTGTCTTTTTGCTGGTTTTCTATCACCCCATCAGCCAGTCAAGTACCAAGAGGCACTGAAAGACAATAGCTGGGTAGAAGCCATGCAAGAGGAGCTCCAACAGTTTAAAAGACAACAAGTATGGGAGCTTGTACCACTGCCAGAAGAGGTTAGTCCCATTGGCACAAAGTGGGTCTTCAAGAACAAAACTGATGAAAGGGGTATTGTTGTCAAGAATAAAGCCAGGCTTGTGGTTCAAGGTTACAGACAGGAAGAGGGGATTGATTATGATGAAACATTTGCCCATGTTGCAAGATTGGAAGCCATTAGACTGTTCCTGGCCTTTGCTGTCAACCACAATATGAAGGTGTTTCAAATGGATATCAAAAGTGCTTTCCTCTATGGTACAATTCAAGAAGAGGTGTGTGTTTGTCAACCTCCAGGTTTTGAGGATCCATTTTATCCAGATTATGTCTACAGGCTAAACAAAGCCTTGTATGGCCTGAAATAAGCACCAAGGGCCTGGTATGAAACTCTTTCCAACTTCCTACTCTCAAATGGTTTCAAAAGAGGTACCATTGATAAAACACTGTTTTTAAAATGGAGAGGGAAGGATTTAATGATTGTCCATATTTATGTGGATGACATTATTTTTGGAAGCACATGTAATTCAATGTGTGAAGAGTTTAGAGAACTCATGACAGCTGAGTTTGAAATGAGTGCAATGGGTGAGCTGCAATGCTTTCTTGGTCTCCAAGTACAGCAACTACAAAATGGAACTTTCATTCATCAAAGCAAATATGCTAAAGAACTTTTAACCAAATTTGATATGAATGATTGTAAACCATGCAGCACACCCATGGCAACAAATAAGCTGGCCATGTCTGATGAAAAGGATGAGCTGATTGACCAAACACTTTATAGAAGCATGATTGGGTCTTTATTGTACCTAACTGCATCTAGACCAGACATCATGTTTGCAACATGTGTCTGTGCAAGAAGTCAATCAGCTCCCAGAAAATCAAATCTTATTGCTGTAAAAAGGATCTTCAGATACATAAAAGGTGCTCCCACACTTGGTATCTGGTATCCAGCTAATGGGAACATCAAGCTTTCAGGTTTCTCAGACAGTGACTTTGCTGGATGTCACACCACAAGGAAGTCCACATCAGGAGGGTGCCAGTTTCTAGGTGATTGCTTAGTTTCATGGCAAAGCAAAAAGCAAGCAGCTGTTTCAACATCCACTGCTGAAGCTGAATACATTGCTGCTGCAAGCTGTACAGCCCAACTCCTGTGGCTTCAAAATCAGTTACTGGATTTTGGTATCACTGCCTTAAAGACACCACTCATGTTGGACAGTCAGGCAGCAGAAAATATCATCAAAAATCCAGTTTCCCACTCAACCACCAAACACATTGACATCAGACATCACTTTGTGAGGGATTGCTATGAAAAAGGTTTGATTTCTCTGCATCATGTCCCAACTAAAGACCAGTTGGCTGATGTGCTCACAAAAGCACTTGATATAACACTTTTGAATGTTTGGTCTCTAGGATTGGGATGCTGAACATGGAATAACAAGCAACATCTTGTTTTTCTATGAATAAAAGCAACAAAATGTTTTCAGAAAATCAAAATTCCATCCTTAAAAATAGCTAAAAATGAAAATTTTCATTAAAATCCTTAAAAGTCTACCATTAACCACTGATTGTTCAAAAGTCTGCTTCTTTCAAAAATATGTCCACTGCTGAAAGTCAACCCCTGCTCTCTCATTACTTTGATAAACTCTGTTGTTCAAAAGCAGTGTCTTATCCACTGATATGCTATCCACTGATAGTGAAAATCATCCACTGCTTTCATACCACTGCCTTCATCTGTCCTTATCACACAAGTATTGTCCTTCACTTTCAACAGGGGTTGTCACGTGGGCAGTACATATTGGTCAGACTTTTTGTAACGGCTGCCACCTCAGCATTCACTTTCTTCCCTATAAAATCCCCCACTCACCACCAAAACAGGGTTTTACTGTCGAATTGAATTCTTAAAAATTCTCTTCTCAAAACAGTTTTTCATCTCATCTTCCACAAATTTCTTCGATCAATCATCCTCAAAATGACTAAATCAAAGAAATCTGCAAAACCCTCATCCAAATCTTCATCGAAAACAGCCTCTCAAAAGGCAATCTCCACTGAAATTCCACACAAACCATCTCATAATCTTCTTGGTCTTCTTACAAAACCCAGTTCCACAAAGGAATTCGATTCCATCATTGATATCATCACCGCCTCAAAGTACAAAACTTTGTTGACAGCGGATGCACCAATTTACTTGGCAACCCAAAGGGAGTTTTGGAAGAATGCAATCCTTGAAACACAAGGAGAAGCTGTAATACCCATTAACTCTACTTTAAAGGGAAAAGAAGTCAAGATTACACCACAAACAATTTCAGAGGTCTTTCAACTCGACGATCAAGAAGGTAAAATTACTTTCCCTAAAAACGAGTTAAAAAATGATTTTCTGGAAAGGGGGTACAATGCAGAGGTCAAAAAGGACACCTTAGAAAAAGGTTACTTTCCTCCTGCACCAAGATTTTTATTTCACACCCTCTTAAAATGTGTTTCAAACAAAACCACTTCTTTCAATGAGATACCATTAAAAATTCAAAAACTGGGATTTGCAATTCTTCAAGATGAAAATTTTAACTATTCCCAGGAAAGTTTTAATGATTTGGTTAAAAATGTTGAAACAAAGGCATTCCTACTTTTTCCAAGATTTTTAAGTTACTATTTTGAAATGAAACTTGGAAAGAAGGATGCTGCTGCAATAAAACAAGGTGATTTCATTCAAACAAATTGCTTAACTGCTGAAACTTTTACAAGGATGTCTACACCTTGCAAAACACAAGCAGAGGTGCCTGAGCAGATTTTAGCAGTTACAACTGCTCCTCAGGTATCTGCTGCTGAGCCCACTGCTCAAGGTGATCAAAGCAGCAACACAACTGCTTTGAAACCCACACCTATTATCTCCAAAAAGCCAAAAAGAAAAACTCAAAACCCCACAAAACCCATCAAAAAGGCAACTCTGGAGGATGAGATACCAGAGCTCCTGCCTGTGACAACACAAATGTCACAAGAAACCACTGCTGCTACTTCCTCACAGCAGTTGGTACAAATATCTCAACCCATAACTACAACTCCTCCTGCTTCTTCACAAAAATAACAGGTTGTACAAATAGGGTCTCCACATCATGATGCTCTGGAAACACTCGTTTCTATCATCCACAGCTCAATACCCGGGGCAACTCCACTTTCTACACCATCCTTCACATCCACAATTCCCTCACCAATAAAACCACTGTTGGATGCAATTGATTTGAACCGGGCATTAACCAGTCCTTCTCAATCACCTACTAATGAGAATATACCTCAACAACTGACTGGGTCTGATGTATCAATCTTTGCTAACCCACCAACACAACCTGAGGAGGTTACACCCCTTGAGTTACAAGTAACTCTTGGTGGTAATCCAAGTGAAGCAGCTACTACAAGTGTTACACCCACTGGGTTACATTTGAACAGTGGTTACATTAATAAGACTTCCTTGGAGGCAATTCCTTTTATAGCACCTCAGCCAACCACTAGTGGATTTATTTATCCTACTGGCAACATCAAAAGGTTGTCAAGTGTTGAAGGAAGAAGACCCCAGTACCAAGAAAAAGGGGCATCAGTGGTTAATGTTTGGAGTATACTCCCTATATCTACCACTGATAAAACCACTGCTAGTGGGAAATCAGATGATCCCATTAACTTGGGTGATGGTTTAAAGTACCAGAAATTAACGGATCGCATTGAAAAACTTGATAACTCTGTTGCAGAACTCAAAGATATGCTACAACAGGTGTTACAAGTTCAGAAGGTACAATCAGCTGCTGTTCCACCTCAAGCACCTGCTCCACAAAGGGCACCTGCTACAAATGAGCTCTGGAAGTTATTTCAATCTTTTCTCCAACAACAAGCACAATTAGCAGATCAGCAACATGAAAAACATGTACAACAGCTGAGAAATGCAATGGAGTCAAGGTTCAAGAACACTAAGGCTGACTTAAAGGCTCTCAAAACTCAGATCTTGCACACCACTGGCACTGCTCCTCCACAAGTACGCTACATTTATCAACTCCCAGAAGATAATGCCAAAAAGGGGGAGAAAATGAAGGAGTGGAAACAGAAGGGTATAGAGGATGGTCTTTATCTTGAACCAGAAAATTCAAACATGACCAAAAAGATCCCTTTGCCAGATGGTAGTAAGAAAATAAAGGGATAGAGAGGCCAAAAGGGATAGAGAGGCCAAAAGGAAAGCCAGGGTGGAGAGAATGGATCATCCAGATCAGGGTACTTCTGGGTCAAAGGATCATGAAAATCCTATTGAGGAAAATAAGAAGCCTACTAGAAAAGTGAGGCAACCCAAATCCATTCCAACCAGACGTTCAAAGTCTGCTCAAAAACCACCATACAAAACAGCTGATGCAACAGGAGTTACAAAAACTACTGCTTGCCAAACAGTTGTTCCATCAACACACACCACTTCAACACACACAACATCCACTGCTTTACCATCATTACCACCAAAAACAACACCTGCTGACATACAGCAGAAGACAGCAGATGTTATAACATCTGTTGTAATGACAACAGTGGTTGAAACACCAGTTGTTTCAACAGCTGTTAGCCAATCACAATCCACTGCCACTACATCTACCACCACTGTTCCATCCAAACCATCATCAGTCCCTCCTACAAAAAGGAGAAGGCTAATTTTAAAAGATGATGACACATCTCCATCACCAACATCTTCAAAATCCCTGTCAACTGTCACTATTCCAAAACCAATACCTCTCTCTTCAGCTCAAATTATAAAATCACTACCTCCTGCTGGTGTCTCATTTCCTCTGGAACTCATTGCAGTCAGAGAAGAAATCAAATCCTTTTATTATGAAGATGACCCAGCCAAAAGGAGTTTGCCATCAATTGCAAATTATCCCAGGCCTAACAATATTGAAGAATATTTGAGACTCAAAGCCAAACAAGCAGAGGATATTGCAATCAAAAACAGAAAAGGGAAATCTGATAGAGAATTTCAACAAAACTATCAGTTTTTACTCTCACAGGTCAATGCTATGGAGCGTTTTGCTAAAAATGTATGTCAGAAAATTTCAGAAAGGGCAGATGAGTCCTTAAGAAAAGACTACATTGAAAACATCATGACCTACAAGAAATACAAGGGGGAGAAACACATGTACAAGACCTGGATCATTCCTGAGCTTGAAAAAGAAGCAGCCAGGATTCAAGACATGATCAAAAATAAGGTCAAGCAGACTCCTCCTGAAAGATTCAAACAATTTGAAGCTGAAAAGATGCTAGAGTTGAGGAGAATGAAAGAGGAGCTGATTGCAGCTGATTATGGGTAAAAGAACTTTGTGACAAAGTGGGGAGAAGATAGAGTCAGGGCCACCTACAAAAGGTTGGAGGAACTAAGAAAGAAAGACCCAAATGTTCCACAAAAGCCTGACTACTCCAAAGCAGCGGTTTCAAAAAGACCACCAAAGCTGCAAGTTAAAAGAACCACTGCTCCAGCTGGTGCTGCCATCTACAAAAGAAGGAGCAAAAACCAGTTTAGCATGGAAACAATTCAAGATCTTCTAGCCGGAGATGCCATTGTAAAAGCTGGCACGGAAGTAATGATAAAAGAAGATCTTGAATTGGAACAATCTGCATGTGCTGCTCAGCCAGCTATGAACAGGCCAACCTCACCAAATACTTCTGCAAATAAACATCTCCCAAGAAACCCACCAGGCTCAAAAATACAAAAGTGGGAAACTGACAAACAGACCTGCGTATTGACTCTGCTCAGGTCTGGTGGAGTAGTGGAGAAAATATCAAGGGAACAAGCTCTTGGCCTAAGTCTTGAAGATTTGCAGGATCTCCTTGATCTTCCACTTAGCAGGGATGATGAAGATACAGATGCCCTAGACTTTGAATTACAATTTAAAGGTCAGATAAGGGAGCTGTTGATGAGGCAATAAAGAATTCCACAAATAATGAAGAGTTTTGGCATTATCTTTTCCAGGGGGAGATTGTTGGGATTGAACCCTATCAGAGGAACAGATAATTAAAGCCAAAACTGGATCAGAGCAGTGGATCAAGAATAAGCAGACGATTACAGATTAGTTCATACAAATCTCTCCCCTTGAAAGTGGTTTCATATCTGCTGACCTCCTATCTGCTGATCTTACTAAGTGCTGACCTACAACTGCTGCTTTGCATCTACTGACCAATGTCAAAGACTGATGGAAGACCAAAGCTCTGCTGACTCAATCTACTGCCTTGAGTCAAGTACTGCTGATCCGGACAAGCACTGCTGGGTTCACAGCAGTGGAAGGATGCAGCAGCTGTTTAAGTGTCTTTTATGTAATGAATTGTAATAGCAGTAGTTAGTACATCAGTGTGTGTATAGATCAGAGGTTAGAGTTTGTTAGGAGGTTAGATGTCACTTTCATGCTGACGTCAGCTAAAGATGCTCAGTGGTTTGCAAGTGCCTATAAATAGTTCAGTACTTTGTACTGTTCTATTAGCTCTTTCACCACATCGTCTTCTTTGCACGAACAAACTACTGAGCTCTGGCTGAGGGGGAGTTTGCATTCATTCATCAATCATTGTAATCGGTGTTGAACCAAATTCAATCTTTCGATTCATTGTGTAAAGATGTTTGATAAAAGTATTACTCTCGTTTGATTGTATGCAAAGTTTGTTTTCATCTTAATTCCGCTGCACAACTCTTTCATTTCCATCTTAATTTCAAACAAAAATACAATCAAAAAGAAACTCAGATCCAACACCTTCAATACTTAACGGTATTGGATGGCGGGGTCCAAACTCTTTGATCCCCTCATAAGTTAACTACTATTAATACTATAACCCGGATATTTAGGACTGTATCCCTGCTGACTCAGACTACTTAGTCGAGGGTAACGTCACCTCCAAAAGAAGGGCCTACCATAATTTGCATTAATAACTTAATTAATTATCTTTCAATAATCCACCCTTTTAGGATTGTATCCTTACTGACTCAAACTACTGGGGTGAGGGTAACGTCACCTTCAAAAGAGGGGCCTACTACAATAACTAAGATAGTCTCTTAAAAAGTGCAAAAGTGCGGAAATAATCAAAGGTTACACTAGATACGAGTCGGAACCAAGTGATTCATCTTGTCTATCTGTTTTTGTTTTTATTTTTATTTTTTATTTTCAGCATTTTTAGTTAGTTTTTATTTTTCTTAGTTTAAAACATTTTTCTAAACTATTTGATTTGATTAGACGTTGAGGATAAACCGGTACTAATAGCTCTTGTGTCTTTGGACGACCTCGGTATCTTACCAACAGTATACTACGCTCACGATGGGTGCACTTGCCCATATGAGTGTCTAGTGTTAGTGAATATCGTGTTTTATAAATTTAAAACTTGACTAAAAAGTGTTAAAGGTGCTTAAAATATACACCTAATATATATAACACTTGACACCCATCAAGTTTTTGGCGCCGCTGCCAGGGACACAAGGATTTTAAGAAAGTTAGGAATCAACGGCCTAATCGTTTTTCTTATTTTTCATTTTTTTAGGATTTTTCTTAGTTTTTTCAGCTTCTGCAGAACTCAGCACGAGCCGTGCCCGCTGAACACGCCCCGTGCCCAATTGTTGGTGCACTACATCTGTCGACTTCGTCTTGTATCGAGTCTTAGTTTTAGAATGTTAGATCAGGGCACGTTTTACGAGAAAACTGGAGAGAATTTGTGATTTAGAGAGTAGGTCCGCTTGGTTAGATCATTAATTGTGTTGTCAGCCCAAGTATTTCAACGGCCCAAGGTTTAAGTCAGTTCACACCAAATTCAATTCACATCAATATTCAGCCCAAGTCCAAGTTTTAACATTATAAAGTCCTCGGCCCAATCATCTTTGTTAGTTGCCAGCCTTGTTGAAAGTGTTCTATATCAAATTTAATCGGCTCGATTGAATTCATATCTTTTTGGCAAAGTTCATTCATTCAGCGGTCTCACGTTATCAACATTGAAACGAGTCCACAAATCTTCGACACGAGTCTTAGATTGATTTCATCAACACAATTTTACATATTCAGTTCGTTTTAAACTGATTGTGTTTTATTTGCTTGTTTACGTCAGGTGTTTCACGAGGTGAACCAGTTATTTTGAAAGCTTGTTCGAGAAACATGGATTCTGAATTCTACAACGCGTTTGCTTCAACACCGACTACTCCGGGTGACATTACTAAGAACATGAACATGGAGAATGAAACCGGAACAATGCAAAAACCCCCGAAACTTATGGGAATTGAAGATTATCATGGATGGAAGAAACGGTTTGAAAATTGGGTTCAGGCGAATCATCTAAAAGCTTGGGAGAGCATCGAAACTGAATATGAGAGGCCAAAGAATTCAGCGGGAGTCGATAAAATCATTTCAGAATTCACAGAGCAAGAAAGAGAGAGTTACAAAGGAGAAAAGATGATGATCAATTTGTTACAACAAGCTGTTAAAGAAGATATATTTGTGTTGCTTCAACATGATGAAAACACTTATTCTATTTGGGAAGCTCTTAAAACGAAATTCGAAGGAAGTACTGAGATGCTTCAAAGTAAAGCAGCATTGCTAAAAAAGGAGTTTGAACTATTTGCGTGCATGCCTGGTGAAACAACAAAGAGTCTTATTGAAAGATATTGTCATCTTGTACGCACCATGTCACAATTGAAGATTACAAAAACTCCAGCAGAATGGGTTGAAAAGTTTGCTGACGCGTTACCGCAAAAGGAATGGTGTACATATCTGATGATATTAAAGAATTCCGGACAGTTTAAAAGGTTATAGATTGCACAGTTTATAGAAAAGTTGGAGGCACAGGATCTGGAGCAGCAGAAAATTGCTAGAATGAATAGTTCAACTCATCAACAAGATATTAAATTGTACTATAAAGGAAATGTTCAAACTGCTGAAGCCAGTCCAAAGATACAAACTGCATTTAGTGCTGGAAATCAGTCTACACCAAGCAGTCAAGGTTCAGTCAACACTAGTGGGTTCTCAACGGTAAATCCTCCAAGTGTTCAAAGTGCATCTGCTGGAAATGGGCATTCGATTCAGTGTAATGTAGCTTTACATCTTCAAAATGGTCAAAATTATTTTGAAGAAGTTGTAAAGCATCATATGGGATTATTGGTCACTGCATTAGAGTCTTATGAAGGGTTGCTTGCCGGAAGAATTGGCAATCCAATGCTCACAAAAAAAGATTATGATCAGATTGATGCAGAGGAGCTGGAACTAATGGATATTAAATGGGCATTGGCGAGCGTTTTGAGGAGAGCATAAAAGTTTAGATTGATTACAGGAAGAAATGACTTCTTGGATGCAAACCTTTCTAATCTAGGATTTGATAAATCTAAAGTTGTCTGTTTTCATTGCAAGGAGAAAGGCCACTTTAAAAGAGAATGCAAGAATCAGGAGCCGAGAGGAGCAAATGAGTCATCTGGGAAAGATGATTATTATAGGAAAACCATTTATCAGCAAATCACTCATCAACCGCATCAACAAAAAGAAGCTCAAACGGCACATGGAAGAATGATTGAAGATGCAAACAAGAAGGATTACTATGGCATCATGGATCAAGATGACGAGAAAGTAGCTGATGGTTTTAGCTGGGACAAGTACATTCCAGCTGATCCTAATGTTAAAGCTTTTATTGCTCAGATTGTTCAAAAGCCAGAGTTGATAAAGGAATGGATGGCTGTGATGTTGGACGATGAGGAGAGTCAAGATGGAAAATCTGTTTCTTCTGAAAGCAGTGATAGTGATGAAGAGATGGAACAGATAAATTTGGGAAAAACTCATTTATCTTCTAACACTTTTGAATTTTATTTTGCAGAAAAATTGA